>DWLH01001414.1:0-13049 GCA_018249795.1 Heliconius telesiphe telesiphe
TAAAGATTTTATTGATTGAAGAATTACTTATAGGTCCCGACTGTTAATCCTAATAAACTATTGGGCTTGTTTATTTTCTTTTAGTTTTATGCAGTCGGGGTTTTTGTTTTTACAAATATTTTTTTATATTTCACTTTTTTGTTAGAATTCATTATGGTAATGGTAATCATGATATACTTTTTTGAAATCCTCGTGTTGAGCTCTTGAATTTGATACCCATATTGTGGTATTCGAAGCGAAAATTTTTTTTTTCACTAAGAATGGCGTCCCACAGCTGCCGTGATTGTTTTTTTGCCGTCACCTATTTAAGAATACTTGGGCTGCTAATACAAATCTAACGATACCTCAATTAAGTACATCCGTTCAGAGGTTCTGGAGATATGAGGTAATAAATAATATTACATACATACAAGATACGCGCGAAAAACATAACCCTTCCTTAGCAGTCGGGAAAAATATTATTATATATAAAGAGTAGTTCTTTATATTTTTTTTTCATTCTTTATAACTTCTAGAAAAAAACTAGAACTTTTCGACTACGTCATTTTATAATCACTATAAACGTTGAATTTTTTGTATTAAGTTACATGTTTTCAAATTTTTAACAATATCTAATGTATATTTAATTGTAGCTATGTTAAGTGGTTTTTCCATTAGGATGTAAAATTCCAGTGTTTTAAATTGACGCAATTTATGTTTCAATTCTTCGGGAACAAAAATATTTTTGTTTTGTTTTTGTTTGATAAAAAATTTTGTTTGTTGTATTTATTTTTAGTTGCCTTGTTACCAGAGCGGGGAAATTATAGTATCGTAATCGAACCCGCAAACGTCATGGTTATAGTCAAAGACTGTGCCGTTGAGCCACGACGGCTTATATGACATATAAAAAACAAAACCTATATTTGACTAATAAACTTATTCTTTATAATCATATTTATAACGTCAGTAATCCCCCTGTGACATAATATAACATTACATAAGTATGTGTTTTGATTCATTGTTCAATTATTAAATACTATAATAAATATTGATTGACTTGCACTTATAATGTATAAACAAGGTTGAAATCATTTATCATAGTTATATAGTTTCATCTTTTTCTTCAGCTTCATGCTTAATCCTGCTAGCATAAACAGGCTAGGGAGACAATGTGGTGTCTAGAATCATCGTTCTACGCTTTCCTATTTGCAGACATCGTGTGTCGGTGTGTCGGAAGCAACAAGCTTACTATGCCTTTTTTTATAGCTTCACGTCGTATCTTGCACATAGCAAGGTAGGCAGAAGGAACCTGGGAACCTAGTGTTAACAGTCCTTTCTCATTAAGACATTTCCGTTCCCCACTTTCCTCTGAATTCTTAAGACATTACATGTCAAGTGGCATACAGTTAGACGCTGTAGGTACCATTGCACTAAGACAGCCATTATAATTCAGTTATAGATTTTGAATAATTATATAATGAGTTATTATTTTTGAAATGAGCTCAGAGGCGTCAAAAAGATTATGCTTTGATTAATAATAGTACGGGAGGCGAAGATGCTAACTCGGGATTTGATCGAGCGTCAAGAGACCTATTGGGTTGCGAAGATTAGATGAAAACAAGAAAAAAATGTCATACAATACATATCTTTGATCGGTGGGGTGAGCGGCTATAGATTTTCAAAAATGTAAAAAAAACTATTGCATGGACATACTCGAGCGCGTCACATATTAATATCATTAATTTCCTACGTATTCTTAAAAATGTAAATATGTAAATCTGACTGTTTCCGTGATGGAGGTGTTCGTACATAAGAGTTAAAAATGAAAAAAAAAATCATTGAGCGCGTCATATTTTCTAAGGGGATGTTAAATGAACCTGAAAATAGCTCTTATATAATAATATGACGGTTTGGATGTGACGCAAGCTCACAACTATTGTTGGAATGTGCAAAAAAATTCGTCATTTTGAAATACTCATCATGCCCTAGACGTTCATCTTCATGCCCTAGACGTGCCATCTCATAATCTGACGGTTATCTGAGGGGACTTGCTTAATCTGATAAATATTGATATTTTTTTAAATAAGCTTTACGTTGTATCCCGCACACAGCAGAGTAGGCAGAAGGAACCTAATGTTAAGACACTCTGTTCCCCACTTTCTGCTAAACTTTGAAGGCATTGAGTGTTTTTTTTTTTAATGCCAGTCCCTCTGACGTAATCAGAGACGTTGTTTGTCCTTTTGTTACCTGTTTACAAGCTTTCTAAAGACAAAAAATTTAAACGAAATATCCATCACTACTCAATCTACTTTATTTTTCATAAATTTACTCTACTATACTATATCTACTAATTTACTCTACTCTTCTATATCTACTTTATTTCTATTATTAACAATTTTGACTATCGATTCGCAATATTCTAAAAAGCTATTTCTGTTTCCACTCTCCATAATTTCACTTAGCCAGGCGAAGTCAGCATTTGCGCAGTTTATGATTTGCAGGCTGTTATGCAGTGTCGTGTCGTGTCGTTTTTTATAAATCTAAGCTTAATTGTCTTAATTTTACAATTGTACAAATGATGAAAAAAACAAAAGAACAAAAAAGGCGCAAGAAGAACGATACAGAAAGTTTAAATGAGATAATAGCAGTAAACATTATCATAAACAGATGTTTATGATAATGTTTACTGCTATTTCTGGGATGAGATTCATGGAAAAAGAAGTGCTAACGAAATTGGGTCTTGTGTTTTAGATTATTTAAAAATTTTAAATGAGTAGAATTCTAACAAAAGTCTTCACATTACGTTTTATTCAGACAATTGTTGTGGAAAATAAATTAAATATATTATTTCATTATATTCTTATGCTGTGTCAAAGTTTATTTTCAAACTTTGACACAGCATAAGAGTAAATAATTTACAGTATTACTCACAAATATTTAGTAAAAAGCCATACCCATAAAAAATAAGACCATTAATTAAGAACTCTCGCAAGAATGGCAAACCTTTTAACGTGAAAGAGTTGAATTTTAATTTTTTTATAAATTTGAAAATCTTACAAGATAAATGGGGATATAATTTTAATGAAGATATTAACAAACACAATATTTTATTGAACGATATCAGAGTTATAAAATTTTATAAAGAGGAACCATTTATGTTTTTCTACAAAACTTCATACAATGAAAAAGAATTTATTGTAGTTAATATGAGAAACAAACGGAAGAAAATGGACAATATTGAGGATAATACGGTAACCAAAGCATATTCACTAACTCCCGATGTTAATAATCAATCCTAATACATAAATTGCTATCATAGTTTGAAAAAGCAATCATTTTTTTGAGTATAGCTTGCCAATGACAACCAATCGAAGTACTTCATTTTCAATCTTTTACGTCCATCTGTCTTTGGGAGGACAAACAAGAGATTAAGATTGAAGTTTGTATGAAAATTACAGCTTGTGCGTGTCAATAAACGATCTGTTCATTTTGACATTAAGTTGGATAGCAAAAATGACAGTTTATTGCGATCCGAGACATTTTGTGGTTTACTTTATCATATGTTCGGATTGCAATATTGCATTTATACTTTATTTTGTTTAGAAGTAAAAAAAATATGTAGAGTGATATTTCTTCGAGTGATAGTAATGATAGTGTTATAAAGTTACTATAAGCCATTGCAAATATAAAGTATATCAATAGAGTGCAGAAAAATTCTATAGAATTGGTGAGTTTTCCTTGAGCTATTGCTGCAATTGATCCAATCACCATGTGAGTATTATTAATATATATAAAGTTTCTTAAAAGTTTTTCTTTAAAAAAGCAGGCAAATTATGCAAACTTTTTTTCTATATTTAATCTCGGTTACTATTTCATTTCTTAATTTGAGCTGTGGGCTTATTAATTTCAGTTGCTGATTTTCTAAATTACTATTTTATACTTTTCTAAAATATTATTTTATATTTTATTGCAGGCATGTAAAATTATTCAATTACTGGTTTTGCAAAATGTCATGCAAAACATTATGGTAATCAATGTACGCTACATGATAGTGCTTATCCAAATAGATCATATTTATTAACACAAGTTCTTAATCCAAGTAGTGAAGCAAAACTGCAAGCAAGCGCATATTAAACCAGGAATATAATAAATAGGTATCATGATAACTTATTATTAGTATAAGATGTATAAGATTAATAAAATTAAACTGGTTTAGATATTATTTAACCTTAGGATTAAAGAAAAAAAAAATAATATAAAAAAATGGTATGGAAAAAAAGGACACTGAACATATGTTCAGCTATGAGGAAGCTATGAGATTTTGAATAAATAGAAAAGAACCAATTACTATTTGTTAGTATTATGTGTAACTAGTATTAAACCTATTTGTATCACTAGAGGCCAGTCGTGGTGCAGTGGCACAAAGTGTGACTGTAAAACCTACTGGTTGTGCGTTCGATCCGTACAGTAGGCAGAGGGAACCTAGTGTTAAGACACTCCGTTCCCCACTTTCTGCCGAATTCTGGAGGAATTGCGTGTTGAGTGGCAGGACTCAACGCTGCGCTTTGCCTCGACACCACAGCGAAGAAAATGGAAATATAAATTTAAGTAAATATTTCATCTCCTCGAGTGGGGATCGAACCCACAACCAGTCGATTTTACAGTCACACCCTGTGCCATAATTAAGTTTTAAACTATTGACTGGCTTCAAATCAATAGTTTAAAACTTAATTATATAGGAACTTAATCAATTTAATTAAATGATAAGACCTTAGTAGGTACTCTAGTATCACAAGAAACTAAATTAACTTATTCATCATTAAAATCACTATTTAAAAAATCTCAAGTTCTTCTTCATTTCTAAAGGTTTCTATACGATTTTTTTTTTTCAGATGTACGTTTTCTTTATTACTTTCTTTCGCAGGAGTTCCAGGTGTTATGAGTATATCACTGAGGATTTTAATCATATTTGGTTTAGCTTCCACATAATCCCAATTAGTCTGCTCTGCTTCTTCTGCTATATCAATTATATCATTTAATTTTCTTTTATTTGTGGTTCTTACAATGAATTCTGGATCGGAATCATCATCTTTCTTCTTTGTAGTAAGTCTTTTCATTTTACGCTTGGTAGAATTCAGAGCTTTATTCTTTTTGTTTTCATTTCTTTGTTTCTGCTTTTCTTCTTTATTTTTCTGTCTCTGTAACTTTCTTTCTTCAATAGCATCTTTCTTTTTTTGTTTCTCTTCCTCTTTCAAAATTTCAAATTGCCTCCATTCTTCAGAAGATATTGCCCCAATTCTGTTCATTACTCTAGGAGTTGTAGATTTCTTTATTGGTGATGGTATAATGAGATGCTTTCGGACAAAAGGTGATACTTTCGGCGACCGAATTTGTATCACAGAATCAGGATTTGGATGACACGTCCACTCACTTCTTGAGATCGGAGAGTTATCTCCGATGGGTACTAATATTGAATTGTCATTGTCTTCGAATGTACTTACTTGAATATCATCATCCAATAGATAGTTATTAAGAAAAGTGAGATCGCTAAGTACCAGATTATTTAAAGTACTAGTATCAATATCTAATATTTCGCATTGTGATTTATTTATTCTACTTTCATCATCTTTTTTATTGTCTATCCTAGTTATATCACAATCTATTTCAGTCTCTTTTTGGTATTTATTTTCTTCTTCAGTTTTAATTACATATAATTCTTCTTTGGCTCCATTTTTTTCAGTTTCCTTGTTGGCATTTGTTACTTTCAATCCAAGTTCTGTTTTTTCCTCAACTATTACACTTTGTTCATTATCCTTAACTTCTCTCTCTCTGTAGTACTATTGCTTACTGAATTATTTAATCTTTCAATGAGTTTGGCATTTTCAATAATTTCGAGTACGATACTCACATTAACACCTCTTGCGGTCAAATCATTGCCCAAATGCCTTATAACTTTTAATGCAATGTTAAAAATTCCTTTTTTGAGGCTACTTGGTGAAGTTATCTTGCTGGTAGATGCATTCTTCTTCTCTAAAGTATTTTGCCCGCATTTTGAATAATCTGCACTGCACTTGGGTCAAATGGAAAAAGGCCACACTTACGAAATCCATTTTTGATGGATTCTTTCAGAGATTCTTTACTTAGTACTTTTTTCAACAATGGACAGAACGAAGATTTTGTCAATACAGTGTTAGCGTTTTGTGGCTGTGAACACCAATCATGAACAGTTTTCGCCCATTCAGATTTTAGTGGCTTAAAAACGCTAACATCTGCTGGTTGCATCAGATGTGTTGTATTGGGTGGCAGTGCGTACAAAATTATGTTATTGTCGTGACAGTTTTTACTAAGCTTCATTGTCATGTGAGTTTTGTGGCCGTCGACAAAAACAAGCACTGGTTTTTTCACTTTGTTGTCATCTTTCCACTTGGATAGGCATTTAGAAATATAATCGTAGAAAATATCTGCCTTCATCCATCCAGTGTCAGATTTACCGAGGAACCAACCATCAGGCATGCTATTTATAACCTCTTTGGGGGGTCTGATGTACGGGAAAACTACACAGGGAGGTAAAATATCGGCGGATAACATAGCGGAAAAAAAAGCTAAAACAGTGACTGCTTCCTTCTCTTTGCCCTTTACTATTTGGTATACATCTTTATACCCTCGGGGTGCTATGACTTTCCCGGTTTTTGGGCAAAGCATGAAGCTTGTTTCGTCACCGTTTAGTATTCTTTTAGGGTCTGTAACACGTCGAGTGCTTGATTTTTAGTTAGGTAATCTGTGAGTTTCACAAAGCACTTTCTAACACTCTCTTCTTCCATTTACAAAGGGATTGGGCCTGCCGTCTTTAATTATGATGTCTTGGACAGTATTAAATAAATTGTCAGGTTTCTTTCCGAAACCACAAGTTGCAATGTCTTTCAGCCAAATAGCAATTTCTGCTTCTTCTAGTTTGTTGAGGATGGAGTCAGGACCCATTTTTCTAGGACCTTCAGGAACTCGGAGGTGAAGTCTATCTTGAATTGTGCCTCGAGGAACCCCAAAGTTTCTACTAGCTTCTCTAATTGGCATGCCATTTCTGATAGCGTCTAAAGCTTGAGTTAGTTTGTCTTCAGGGTATTGTAATATGGGCCTCGAAAGAGACATACGAAACTGAAACAAATAACGATGCCAAAAACTAAGAAATTACTTGGTAGGTAGGTGCTAATTAAATAAATTTATAAATTAAGCAGCGTAAGTTACTGACGGCTGAGCACTGGGTCCACCCTCATCAGTACTCAGCCGTGGTTCGAACGTATCTAGTTTGGCGGCCGACTACTGTTTTTTTTATGTAATTATCTATGACATGGCTGGCTTTGATCGATGGATCTTTAAACTTCCAGCTTCTTATGCGATAATTCGACTCCATGTTTGGACGTCTCGTAGCTCAAAATGAAACAGACTCCTTATTATAGCAACGATTACATATTGGTCTGTTCCCAAGACAGCATCCTAAGCACTCGTGTGTCCACAACTTAACCTTAAATATACTGATCCGTTAGGAATAAGTCAATCATACTTTTCACGGTGATAATATAATAGAACGTGCAAATAGATTGATGATGAAGGAATAGCAAAAAAGACGAATGAAGAAAAAATGAGCTGTAATAAAGATAGACCTTCGAAAATACAGCATCAAAGATAATGAAGGAGAAAAATCGCGTAAAAAGCATGAGGACGCCTCAGATGGCATGTATGAAAAGTTGATGATAGTGGACGAGGTGAAAGAGGTATATAGAGACCGTAGCGTTTGGGGTTCCGTTCTCTCTGACTTTCCCACTAGTATTACAGCGTGAAGCTAAATAAGTAAGTATTTAATTTCAATTCTGTTGTAAAGAATCATTGTTGGTACCACAGCATCATTTTTCTCCTGTTGCTTATCATTATTCTACACTAATCATCATTGTCCGTATTAACATATTTTTTAAAAATTCCATTTATAAAATAAATAAGGGTTGCATTGCATTATAATGTATTTTTTTTTATTTTATCTATTTCCAATTTTAATAATTTAATTTCTTCACTTGATGCATAACACTCCTTAATCTGTGCAATGTCAGACTTCATTTAAATAATATCTTTTAGTAGACTAGTAACGTCCACATGATCAAAGGTAACCGGCGGTAACTTTTGCAAATCCCTGGCCACGAAAACCGGAATGCACTCAAGGTCTGTATCCTTCAATAAAAATATAATATTTTCAATCTCTCTTTGCGTTTTACCATCTTTTTTGCGGATTTTCTTTTTAGACTTCGGAACTGAATCATACAACAGATTTTTCGCGATTGCAATTTCACTAGGTGTAAACGCACTTGCACATATTAAACAAATGCTCTCCTCATCGATACCATCTATTTTATTACACACAAATGCAAGTACCTACTTCATTTATGACTATGTTACATTTCGTACATTTCACCGTATTAGACTAATAATAACACTTAATTGCCTATTACTATGCCTAAAAAATAGTTCATAAATCTTAAATCAACAAATCATAATATCAAAAATAGTTCTCACTTTGTGCCGAATTTCATAACTGTAGGCCCACGGTAGGTACAATATAGGTTTTTAGTTTTATTATTATATAGGTTATTATTTTTATTTACGCGACGAATTTTAGAATAAATGTAGCAAAATAAATGGATAAATGCTTATATCTTTTGATAGGGTTGGCTTAGAAGCTTGATTTTTTTCTGTGTCTTGACAGACGAACAGACAGACAACAAAGTGGTCCTATAAAGGTTCCGTTAAGTTTCACATTTACACTATGACGGTGTAAATTTAAAATCTTGCGAATCTACAGATATCTACTATTTGAATTTGATATTTGTTCAGGTTCGGGTACTTAAAATGTGTCATATATTTGCTTTATTTACCTTTATAACCGACGTAAACATGGCATGGTTCCTTGATTGTGGTGTTCTGAACGTGCCAGTTGACCACAAATCACTTCGCCAATTCGCCAAACATTTTTTTTTTAAATATAATCCAAGGGTGACAGCTGACAGCATTAATCACAATCTTTTTATTATACTTAAAATGTAGATAACTTACAAAACTATGAATAACAATATAAACTAAATTCAACGGACCATACAAACAATTCATAAGTATTTCGTGTATTACCACATGTATTATGATATAATATAATATGTGTAAGTGTATGAAATACGTATTACTTCATTATACAATTATTTTTATTTTAACTAAAAATTGTATTCCCAGTTGCGCAGTGATACAGTGTGTGCATAGTGAATGTAGATGCGATGATTTTGGGCATGATTTCTATTTAGAGGATTTTTTTTTATTTTGGCGATGAGTTCCAACTTCCATCACGCAAAACACAGTCGACAAAAGCGGAAAGGTCGAAAAAAGGAAAGGAAAGTGGAGAATATTATGAAATCGATATGCTTTTGTGTCGTCAGATTCAAAATGATCCTAGGTTCAATTCTTATTTTGAAAAAAAAATTATATAATGTTCGTTCGGACCGAATATTAGAAAGTTTTGCGTCTGTTTAAGCCGCAAAAAATTAGAAAATAAATATAAATATGACACAACTTCATAACTATACTTATGTACGTGAACAAACTTAAACTTTTTTTTTAATTACTTAACAAAAGGCACGTAGATAGAAAAGAAATTTCAAATCTTATCTGCAGAATTTTGTAATAAAATATAGATAAATGTCATAAATGATATTATGTCATAGAGCAATGTGACAGTCAGTTGTATACATTATTATAATCACGATTTGTTTAACTTGAGTAATGGAATACTTTATCATAAATTTCCCTTAGTTTGGTAGATTATTGTGAATTTAAAAAGAACAGCATCACGCATCTTTTCGCTAAGACGAAATCTAGTATTAGGTCCTTTGCCCAAACACAGCCCAAAGTGGAGGCGGAACTCGACGCTGCATTAGCAAAGAAATGAAAATAATTAGTCGAAATCGAAACCACAGCGTTTATAGTCAAATGCAAAAAAGTCGGCATTTCCCAATTAAAATGCACCAATGTGCATGTTCTACATTACATTTTTATTACTATTATAATAAAAAATATAATTTATGCACTGCTAATTGCATTTCACAAAACCGTTCTCAATTTATAGGCAAATTTCGAATGTGTAGTATTTTATGTATGTAGTTAAAGGTAAGAAAAGTGATTTATTCGATTGTCATTTTCGTTTTTTCTTTCTTTTTATACCTATTTATGATATTAATAGTCAAAATCGATATAAGAATTAAATACACTTGGTACTGCTTGTCAATTGCATATTTAGTAATTATGTCAAAATTAAACCAAAATTGAGTATTTTCCAAGCAAAATATTAGACTCACACTGTATTCTGTATACAGCAGCGTAATCAAAGAGAACCCAGCGGATGTCAATCTGTTCCCCACCGCTTAATTTTTAAGACATTGCGTGTCGAATGGCTAAATAATAAATATTTAATTGTTTTCACAAATGAAAATAATAAATATTTCATTCTTCCGACTGGAAATCGAACTCACAACCGTCGCGTTTACAACCAGACTCTGTTATAGGGTACGTTATACAATATTACGGACAAAACGTTAAAATCTGGTAAATATATGCAAGTTGAAAATATGGTTTATATTTAAATTTTGTGTCAAGAGTAACTGACCACCGGTAATAAGTGCTATTTAAGTTTAACTGCTATTTTACACCTTTTGTTACATTAGTGAGAGGATCCTTGAAGAATATTGAAATATAGAATAGAATAGAATAGAATAAACTTTATTGCACACATAAAACAAAAAAATATATAAAATGAATACTTATTTAGAAAACGTATAAAAAATTATAGTGTGGATTAACACTTTAAAAATGTTTAAAAATATATAAAATGAACAACATAAATAAAAAAGAAAAAAAAACACGTATGAAAAGGCGGTCTTATTGCTTTAAGCAATCTCTATGGCCTAAGATCCCATCACTTAAAACTGTAGGGATCAGTAATTCTAATGAAACTTATATTTAAGAATGATACATGATAGATATTTGCCGACTACTGGTCATAAACCGTAAATAGCGTTTATTAGTCGGCATTACTTTCGGAATTTCTTTGAATTTATTTTTCTCAATCTTTAAATCTCAATTACTTTTGTTTATTCTATCATATATATTTATTTCCTGTGCAAATTCTTCAAAGTTGCGTGAGAAAAAAAAGATTGAACCGTTATCAAAGCAAACGAGCAGAGGACGCAGAGAGAGAGAGTTTATTGAAATGTAATTTTTCTTAATTAATAAATAAAATATCTGCAATAATTGTCACCCTTCATTATATTAAGGAAACATGATGTAATTAATACCTTATAATAGATTGATATTTGTAAACATTTACTTAATTAGATGTTGTAGTCGTTTTAAAATGATAATTTAAATGAGTATTAGTATTTAGAAAACAGATTTAGCAAAGACTTAATACCATGGATTCATTATTCCTCTTGAAAAATAAGAATGATTTCATGTTTAAATAGTTTTCTGTATGTACTTAATATGGTTAAAAGCATAATTTAACAGCTGAATAGTTAAAATAAACATTCATTTTAAGATTGACCTTCTATTATATAATATTTTACTTTAAAATATAAGGCAAGCCGCGCATTTCATCGTCTATTCTCAGTCAAACGGAATTGGATTAACATATTTCAAATGATGACAACCTTTGCTTGCGGCAGTCATTTTCCAGGCAACCATGTGTTTTAGTGATGACAAAAAAATAAGCTTTAATTTAATATATAATTCATTAAAACACCACATGAGTGCAAATATTAACATTAAGTGACCTGTTTAAGCCAGGCAACCCTGGGCTTGCGGCAGACTGAGAACTGGCAACCATTGTTTTTCCAATTCCTTATGCGATGTGCGATTCACATAAAAAACATATGAGTGCAATTTTCTCCAAAAACGAGTTACGAAAAACATTAATTAAAGGTGATTGCGGCAGGATTCTTTTAGGCAACCCTAGTGTAATCTATATTCTACTATTATGTATCATTCTTAAATATAAGTTTCATTAGAATTACTAATCCCTACAGATTTATCCAATGGGATCTCCACCTACTACCAGACAACCTTTGAAACATTACGGATAAGTTGTAATGAGGAAAAGGGGGACAACGTCTCAGTGCAAATTTTATTTATTGAAATTAAATATATAATATACAATAATATAAATCAATAATATAGAATAAACGTACATAAAATATGTTTATTTTTATATACTATACACATACATACAAACATAAATTAAAAAACAATATATAGGAGAGAGGGGGGTAGCTTAGAACAAGGGCACCTTTGAAAATATGTGTTATTTTAAAAAGAAATTTTGGTAGTTTTTTGTTGAGTAGTGGCAACACTAACCTGCACACATGTCAGTTGTCACCGCTGATATATGAGAGCCCGCCGCTGAGTTATGAGGAGTGTTTGATTATGAGTTAAAAATTTATGCATTTTTAAATAAACGCGTAAGGATCGCAGGGATCCAAATCAAGGTATGTGGTTTTATTTTTTTTCTTAGTTAGAATGTTTCATATATCATGCAAACTTGAGATTAATACAATTTTTAAACTTTTACTTGAAAAAAAAAACGTTTGTTAATTTTCAAAAAGCACTGAGGCAGCTTTGAACAAAATAAAGGGGGCAGTTTAGAATATTATTCAAATCTGTTCAACTTCAGCCAAAAGTACTGTTATTGTTAATTTTACATTGTTTTTTGTATTTAATTTTTACTTTGAGTTTATATAACAGCATAATAATCAATAGCAATAAATATCCGTATCTTTCTTATTTAAAGTCGTGGCAGGGGCATAGTGTGGCTGTAAACTCGGCTGGTTGTGGGTTCGATCTCCACTTGAGGTAATGAAGAGGCAGAATATTAGCTAGGAGTACTGTCAATAATTGCAGACTATGCAGACTCATGAAAGTACAAGGTTCAAATCCCATCATGGGAAATTTACCAACCATGAGAGTTAATCCAAGTTCCCCATTTCATATAT
>DWLH01001415.1:0-13045 GCA_018249795.1 Heliconius telesiphe telesiphe
TATATGTATAGCATAGAAAAATATCATTACAAATTTATATCTGTAGTTAATTGCATACAAAATTAGTGCATATGGGATATGGTATTAAAGCTAGGTAAGTTGTACTTCCTTTACCAATCGATCTACAAACCTAAAATAAGTACGGAAGCCTCGATGCACGAATCCGACACGCACTTAACCGGTTTTTATTTCTTTTAAGAGACAATACCCTAAAAAGCACGAAAACCGTATAAATATTTGAAAAAGAAATGCATATTCTACATTTTCCGATATATGTAAAGTAAAAAAAAGATATAGGTACATACATATATATAATGTAATGTGATAAAATGGGTTATGCCATTTAAAACACATTAACATTAATCTCACTATAACAATGCGGTGAATACGTACGACACGTTCGTGCGAATTATACTTTAAAAATACTTTAGTTCGAATTGCATTTGATATTTAATTTTACAAAATGTAAAATATATTTGTAGATATATTCATATTTGAAGTTTGCGTATGTATACTTACTAGTAGATATGCACAGTAAGCAGCTAGAATTTACAAGTCATTCTATAACTGGGATTGCTCAAAAATAATCGAATCTCTCAATCGATTGATTCTTATAGGATTACTTGGGGTCGTCCGTCCTCATGTATTTCTATATATTATTAAACACTTTTAATAATTATTAGATAATCTTATATAGCTAACCTCCGTCGATCCGATGGGTCAATAGCCAGACTCTAGATAGTAGATCTGACAGTGAAATCGAAGATTTTGTACTGGAAGATGACAAACAAAGAGATTAGGTTAGGTTAGGAATTTAGGAACCATTGCAGCCCGAAGAAAGATATGTAATTTCACCAGTCTTGTGTCGTGGCTTTGTGCTCATACTGATTACATTATGCAATGTAATTCGTATGGGACAAATAATGTCATGAATGTGACAATCTATGGCTGACTGACTATAAAAATGACAACTCAAGCCATATAAGTTAACAATAGCATAGAACACACTTCATGAGAATATACGAAAGATTCCAGAGGAACTGCAAGAACAGCAGAACAAGGCTGACCCGCGGTTTATTCTTTTCTTACAGTCTTTTGTCCACTTCTGTTGCTTTCCTTCAAACTAAAGACATCGACATTGTTGTCATCGTCCTGTTATAAAGATGAGTTCACCATCAATAGGAACTCTGCAAAACCGGACAAGCGCGAGTCGGGCTCGCCCAACGAGGGTTCCGTACAAAAATTGGAGGTCTCAAGCTTTTTCTGAAATTCGTGCTTAACTTAGCCAGAGCCCTTTCATCTGATATCTCACTTGAACTAGCGCCTTTATACCGAATTTTAAGATTTTTTAGGATATTACCACAAATGTATAGTTTTCAGAGCTAGTTTTCATTAACTAAGTACTACCTGTAGATGCTAGCTGCCAAACGTCATAATTCTAGGTTAACTAGATATAGATAGATAGGTTTCCAAATTATCCTTGAAGTGTCCTTTCAAATAAAAAAGAATCATCGGAATCGGTTGGCGTGATATTGAGTTAATCATCCATTTGTTGCGCACATACCTAATGCAAATTTAAGATTAATGTGATTTTCTCATAGATACCCTTGTCAAAAAAGAATTTTAAAAAAGACCACACGGGAAGCCCTACATTTCAAATGAAAAAAATCATCAAAATTGGTTCACCCAGTCAAAAGTTCTGAGGTAACAAACATTAAAAAAAACAGTCCAATTGATAACCTCCTTTTCTTTCAGAAGTCGGTTAATGAAACCAGTATATGGCCAGTATCTTTAACGAAATTATGAATATTGCATATATAAAGTTGACAGTTAAAAAATGCCGTTTTTATGTTAAATTTCACTTAATATAAAATTACATTAATCGAAAACGATGTTTTACTAAAGTATTAAAATGATTATTATTCCATTTCGACGTATTTAATGTTTACAATTTGTTTTATGGGTTATCAAGATCCGTTAGTACCAACTATTTGTAGTCAATAGATCGCGTTGCATGTATCTATTTCTCCTATCTCAAATATTAAGTTCTTGAAAACTTGAAATACTTTTTTTTAGAAAAATTGCTTAAATTTATTTTGCATTTTTTAGACAGACAACAAGATAAAAATTCCAAAAATGCTGGAAATGGATTCTGTTAGTTATCCTTTAACACTCTGGCAATTTTTTTTTTAATATTTTCAATGTACATAAACAAGAAAGATTTATTACAAAGTGTAGATATAGATTTTGCATGCCAAAGAGATTAGTAAAAAAATGTTAATAATAGGTAGGTAATTTTATTAGAAGTTAAGAAAAGTTATTATATTTTAAAAAATAAATTCAATATGCAAATGACTTTTTTATTTACGACCATATAAATGAACGAAACTTTAAAAAACGCAATTGTTTTTTTTTAACTACTTAATACAAAAAAGAATAATTAATAATCCACGCTGTTTCTACGGATGATTGGTTTAAACTCTATACACGAATGTTAGTTATCTAGGGTTAAATACTATACAATTAATATTAGCATGACTGCGCTTTTGCATTCGTAAAGGAATGGAAATAAGTAAGAGTTTATATAATGACACATTCTAAGTACCATATATTCCCCTAAAAACAGTTTTCCTATCCAAAATATTCAATTTGAAGCAGTAGTTCCTGAGATTAACGGGTTTAAACAAACATAACATTCATTCATTTATAATAGTAGTATAGATGTGCATACCTCAAGTAAAACTAAGATCCCCACAGAACTCAATTATGCAGCCAATCTCCAACTCTACAAGACGACGTCCAACACCTAACTGCACTTCACAAATTATATAATTTACACTTTAATTGAACTGTATATTTTATGTATACAAACTTAAATTGTGGAAACTGAATGATTGAATGAAACTTTTTGTTTTTAATTGTAATATTAGCGATCGTTTATTTTTTTATATTTCATTCAACTAGGACTAAAACTTAGTGTCAAGACTTTGACACCCAATTTTCGAGACATTGGGCGTTGAGTGGCGGTAATCAACTCTGCGCTTCATCTTACCAGATAGGGAAAATGGTAATAGTTACAATAAAAACATTCCTCCGAATCTGTGTCGTAGCTGTCCCATTGCAGCTTTACATTACTTTTAATAATAATATGAGAAATGCTAATGACGAATCGGCTTCATTTTCACCTATAAATAAATACCGTAATCTCTAACGAAATTCTATACGAGTCTATATTTCTGTATTCAATATTTTAAAGGCAATTTTTTTTTTAAATTTTTATCTTTAATGAGGCTATTCATTATGCAAAGGCACAAAGTGAGACTGTAAAATTCGACTGGTTGTGGGTTCGATGAAAAGGAAAATTTGTTTAAATTTATATTTCCATTTTTTCGCTCTGGTCGATCGAGGCAAAGCGCAGCGTCACGCAATGCCTCCAGAACTCAGCGGAAAGTGGGGAACGGAGTACGTTAATACTAGGTTCCCTCTGCTGTGAGCGGAATACAGCGTGAAGCTGATTATCATTTTTTTTTTAAAAGAGTCAAAGTTGTCTCTCAAGTCTGAGACCGATCTTGAGATGCCGTTTTCATTCATACATTATATGTGTAAATGAATATGGAATCTCAAGATTTAGCCTTAGTAGAGCCTTAGTTGTTTCTCTGAAATAAGTTAATATATTCTATAATATTGTGAAGAACAGCAACAAAATATTTGTTTATTCAAAAAGTTTCATTTTAACGCACTGGATATTTCAATTCTTGAATTGTGAAAATTATGTACATGCATATGTATGGATACATTTGCATATATGTATATATATGTAGATTTACTTTTGTATTAATTATAAAATATATTCAATTTAGTCTTGCTTAGCTTCAAGCTGCGTCTCGCAAATAACAGGTAGAGAAAACCTAGTGCTAGCACCCTCCGTGTCGCATTTTCCTCCGGTTTCTAGACCTTTGCGTGTTAAGTGGCGGAACTCAACGCCTCGCTTTGTCTTGTTATCAATTATCTGTATATATGTCCTATTATAGATAAAGCGTTACATTACATTATTTGCGTTATTACCATATATTTTATTCTAGGCTATATTTTTATAGGACATTTTTTAGCTTTTTTTGCGCGGCGTTGAGTTCTGCCACTCAACACGCAATTCCTCCAAAATTCGGCAGAAAGTGGGGAACGGAGTGTCTTAACACTAGTTTCCCTCTGCCTACCCTGCTGTGTGCGGGATACAGCGTGAAGCTAATTTAATTTTAATTTAATTTAATTAAAATTTTTAGCTTTTTTACCGATCAATGTTTCTCAGATGGTCTCCATATAATGTGTCGTTGGTAAAGTGACACTTATTTAAATGGCACGTTCAAACTGCCACAACTAAGGAACTGACCTGAAAAACGTGTATAAAACGTGTAAAATATTTAGTCCAAAAACTATAACAAATACTGATAGGCAGACAGACTGAATATAAAAATAAACTATAAATAAATAATAAAAACAAAATAAAGTAAAATGGGGTAAATGCAATACATTGCTATAAATACTTAAGCAAAGATCGTCGTATTTGTAAGGATTATCCGTATCCCCATTAAAAGGGGGTTTGTTGAGAAAATTACTGTTGAGATTAAGTTCTATTTAGAGATAGTTTTGTACTACACTTTGTTATTTTTAACATTATATGTATAAGATTTCAATAGTATAAAAAAATGTTTCAATCGTCATATTACAGTAGAACAGAATAAAATGTATCCTGCATGTATCAGCATAGGCAAAGGATTGGGCGGAAATTGGGCAAAAAGACTGTTACGGTACTCCGTTCCCTACTTTCTGCCCAATATTTAAAATATTGCGTTTTATAATAGTGAGTGGCAGAACTTAACGCCGCGCTTTATTTTGTCATCAGAGTGAGGGAATAAAAAAATGATTCATTCCCACCAAGCGACAATCGAATCCACACATCCTCACTGTGACAAATACAGCAAGCGAAGCGAACAGGAGGCGAGGCGAGCTATAACTATAATAACTCCACAAGTGACATATTATCCAGGTACCAGGTTCAAACCACGAACCTGGGCTTGCATCGTGTGGTTGTTGATAGTGACCGTATATTAACAGTACATTTAAATTATATTCTATTTATTAGGGGATTCATTTAGATAGTAACAAAATATATGTATGAAGGGTGGCATACCTCACCATCATAATTATTGGCATTAAATTTTTTTATACTGAGGCCGTCGTGGCACAGGGGCACAAGGGTGTAACTGTAACGTATCGGTTGTAGGTTCGATCCTCACTGGAGGGGGGATTCATCCCCTATGAATTATTATCTATTAATATTGCGAGAGGCCTAGGAAAAAAGCGTGAATCTAAAAAAATCTGCAAATTCATTCAGCTCGGTCTAATATTTTTTTACAAAAAGTTTTTCTTATCTCTCGTTGAGAGCTTTAGTAAATAAAACTTCAAATTCTAAGTGCAACATAAATAATTCTATTATTATCAACTGTGACGTTGACTGTCGATCCCTTCTTCTGAATGACTAGTTTGTTTCAGTTAAATTCTGACAGTTAAAGTGCAGATTTAAGTTAAATATAATCTAATTATAATTGTTTTTCTTATTTAACTTTTCTTTATTTAATAAGTAATTCTAATGTTTTTGGAGTAATTTGATAACGATGCTGAGTATCTGACTGTACGCAAGCGACGGTTGTAGGTTCAATATCCATTGTGGAGTTTAGTGATTTTCATTTCTGCGCTCTGGTAACATGATAAAACGTGGTGTTGAGATCCACAAACAACACGCAATGTCTCCAAAATTAAACCAAAGTGGGGAACGGAGTGTCTCAACACTAAATTTCTATTACCTCGCGTTGCTTGCTGAAAACAGTGTGAAAAAATAAATACATAGGAAAGAGTCAGTGTTACATATAACATGTATGTGATCAAAATTTTAGTAGTTTTTGAGGTATATGAATCCACATATCTATAAAAACTGTACATTACATAATTATTAAGTTGCATAATATGTTCGAAGTTAGTTTAATTTTCAAAACGATTGTTTTCCATATTTGTAAATTTCTATATACGACGAGACGAGAAGGTATAACGATTAAACAATATTTTCTCCATTTTCCATTGAAACAAAAGAAATATTTTAATTAAAAAATCACTTTTACGACATTGTGGACCCTTAAAAAAGCAGTTTTACGTTTTTTCCACATTGGGAGTTAGTAGGCATAGGGGAAACTAGTATTAACAGAGAAGAAAATGGAACATCCGTTTTCCACGTACTATCCAATTTTCGAGACACTATGTGTTGAATGGTGAAGCTCAACGCCGCTCTTTGTCTTGTTACCAAGGATTATTAGTTCAAAAAAACAAATTTTTAAGTTCAATAATACAAATATTTGAAACCCTCTCAGTTAACATATCTATAATAGTTGACTAAGAATCAATATTTAGTATCATACTAAGTACATATGTCAGTGCTTTATGTTAAAAAAGACTTAGATCGTTTTTGATATAAAACAATTACAAAAGTTATCATATCATATTTCTTATCAAGTTCAATATCAAAAACTTTCTATGGCTGCTTTCAATTCGTGTCTTGAGTTGTGTTATTAAATTGTGTTTTGTCGGTTACGTACCTTAGGCGCAGTGGGTAACAAATAAAGAGATAGTTACAAGTTCTATTGTTGAGATATAAATGTTTTGAATCAGTTCTTATATTTTGTAGCTTCACGCTTTATCTCTTAGCAGGGTCACCATAGAGATGGAACGCCAAACGGTGCAGTCTATGCATACCTCTTTCACCTAGTGCACTGTCATCAACCTTTTCATACACGACCTCTGCATACATGGCCTCCAGTGACCCTCTTTTTTTAGACCTTCCTCCAGTAGCATCGATACTGTGTTTCCAAAGGTCAAGTGATGTCTCCTCTTTGATTGAATAAATAAATTTTATATTCATTTGAATAAAATAGTATTTTTCACACACAAAAAGTAAATTATGACGCAGTGAGTAAGCTTCTAATTATAAAAGCGGTGGCTGGGCATTCGATTTTCTCTCGGGGAATATTTATTTTTTCGTTCAGTTAACAAGAAAAAAACACACAGAGTTGAGTTCTGGTCGTCAACGCGCAATGTCTCAAAAATTTAAATTTATGATGAGCTTAGTGTCTTAGCATTAGGTTCCTTAGGTTCCTCCTGCCTATCTTGCTACGACTATATGAGGGATAAAGCGTGAGGCTAAAAAAAAAACATATATAAGCACAAGATATAAATAATTACATTTCCTATACAAATCTGAGCGTTACAAACGTTCCCCTAATAATCCTTGGATTCATTAGCTTCGAGAGCGCAAAGCAGATAATAGGCCGTATAATTGATCATTTGCTGAATGGTATTTACTATATAAATGGACACTTTTCTTATTTTCCTTTATTTATGTTTACGTGAAAAGAATTTTTGCTAGAAATACAGTTGATAAAGGCCATCGTGTTTGAGTAGAGTAGCGTTTGCCTGTAAATGGTCGTGGGTTCGAATCCACCTTGGGGTATGGTTTAATTTTAAATTATTTTCTTTCCATGCTTTGACACAGAAAGATTAAACGTAATGATATCTGATGTTTCTAATGAGATACAATATTTAATATGAAAATAATTCTAGTTGAGGCCGGTCGTGGCGCAGTGCACAGGGTGTGACTGTAAAATCAACTGGTTGTGGGTTCGATCCCCACTCGAGGAGATGAAATATTTACTTAAATTTATATTTCCATTTCTTCGCTCTGGTGTCGAGGCAAAGCGCGGCGTTGAGTTCTTTCCACTCAACACGCAATGCCTCCAGAATTCGGCAGAAAGTGGGGAACGGAGTGTCTTAACACTAGGTTCCCTGTGCCTACCCTGCTGTGTGCGGGATACAGCGTGAAGCTAATAAAAAAAAATAAAAAAATAATAATTCTAAAATGGTCACAGGGACAAGGCAGAATATAGTGTGTTATTTTCTGTATTAGATGATGTGACGAAAATTTGTTGCAGCTCGTATGAATTACTTTATTTAATTACATTTTAAAATAACAAAATACACAAATACTGATGAGCTTGGAGGAGTGACTGGAACTTGCGACCACAGGAGTAGGCTTAGGGGCCTTCCCGTTATAACAACACTCGCCTTCACTGCTTCAGCCCAATGTGGCAAATTACCTCAAAAGAAATTCCCAGTTGTTAGGTAGCGGAACATAACGCCGCTTTTTCGCCGATAACGTTTTATCATACCAGAGCGATCAAATTAAAATGAACAAGATTAAATTGGGTAAAATAAAATTAATAAGGTACAATATTTGATTTACTAATAAAAATAAAACGACTAACTAAAATATTTTTTTCAGGTATTGGGGCATTACTGCGGCAATTTTTTTCTGGTAAGCACATACTTTTTATATCTAATATTAGGTATACTTTTTCGATAAGATTCCCAAAAGAAGAAAACTAGCTGAATATAACATCGATTTTTGTTCATGTAGACTGGGCAAACAAAAAATCCTCAAGTGGGAATCGAAACTACAAAATTGGCGTATATAATCGGACGCTGTTTCACTGCACCAAAAAGGAGCCTATTTTTTTTTAACCTTATCCCCTGTGCTCTCTCGTTCTTAAAATAATTAACCCACCATTGGTGACGTGTATGTCTGTGAGACCGGATGGGAAAATATCGTATAACTTTTTGACCCGCCATCGATGCATATTGCGATTACAAGTACCTGCCTCATTTTACGTAAATTACTTCTCACTAATATAGAAAGGAATGTCATTTATAGAGTAGGACCAGAAGTCACAATATGATAAAACATTTATCGTTTGTGAAACTAAATAATTTCATACATAACTAAATAATTCATTTCATACAAGAGAACGATAGATATATTGAACTTGGTTAAAGTGTTGAGAAATTTTGAAAATCGATGATAGGACTGGGACAGTTGGTGCTTTATGAAAACGCAGATGGCTAAAAAAATTAAACAATCAAATATTTTTGTCACGACAGCAAGAAACATGTGTGCCTTGAGCACGTCGTGCCTTATTACAGTACTTGTGGGGCAGTACAAGAAGAGCAGTTTTCAATGGAGGGTAAGCTTATTTTTTGTTAGAAGGATATATATTTTTATTTATTTTTAAAAATTTCTAATATGATAAGAATGATAAAAGCTGATTTAGACATAAATGCATAAGATTGTTATAAATTTTATAAAAATTATAAGACGTATGAAAAAACTCCTACTCCCGGTCTGTGAGACCGGCTTCACCGAAGATGTGAGTCAAATTAACGTTACCAATGGCAGGCTAAAGAACGAATGTATTGTTCATCTAATATAACGTAATTGACTCAATAAGTTAAATTAAATTAGCTTCACGCAGTATCCCGCACACAGCAGGATAGGCAGAGGGAACCTACTGTTAAAACACTCCGATCCCGATTTTTTGCCGAATTCTGGAAGCATTGCGTGTTGAGTGGCGGAACTCAACGCCGCGTTGCCTTGACACCAGAGTGAAAGAATGAAAATATAAATTTAAAGAAATATTTCATCTCCTCGAGTGGGGATCGAACCCACAACCAGTGGGTTTTACAGTCACACTTTGTGCTCCTGCGTCACAACTGGCCTTAATAGAATTAATAGAAGCTTACATAATTAATTGAACTTTAAGTAGACAGCTTTGTTCCCGCGAATTGAGGGTAGATTGAAAGCAAATTGTACTGTGTAATAGTCGAATATTTAGCGTGTCTTGTACTAAACTAGCTTGAGGCATCTGGTAATAAGAAAAGGCTTGGCGTTAAGTTCCGCAACGAAACACACAACACACAATGTCTTGAAAAATCAGCAAACAGTGGATAACGGAGTGCATTAACATCAATTCCTTTTGCCTATCACGCTATATGAGTGACATCGCAAAACTAAAAAAAAAACTATACATGAAAAAAGTTACAAAAGAACAAGTATTTAAAACTTACAGACTTGCTAAAGTTCAAGTCGTATAACTCGATTCAATCAAACAACTTCGCTAACTAGTTTTATCTTTATACGAGTAAAAGTTATTTTGATACCAATGTAATGTTATTTGGGCTGTATAAATAGCGGGTTTGAGTCTCATTCAAACAAAATACTTTTAACATTTTTTTAGCTTCATATGTGGCACCAATGAACACAAAATTTTCAACTTTTTAAGAATATAAAAAAAAAAAATTAAGGTATTGCGTATTAAGACGAAAGTAGGGAATGGAGTGTATTAACACAAAGCTCGTTTTGCCTACGCTGCGATGTTAAAAAAGAAATATTTAACCAAACTACAAAATCCAATTAAAATTAAATTAAATTAGCTTCATGCTGTATCCCACACACAGCAGGGTAGGTAGAGGGAACCTAGTGTTAAGACACTCCGTTCCCCAATTTCTGTCAAATTTTGGAGGCATTGCGTGTTGAGTGGCAGAACTCAACGCCAGACTCTGCTGCTCTGCCCAGCTCGACACTAGAGCTAAGAAAATGGATATATAAATTTAAGTAAATATTTCATCTCCTCGAGTGGGGATCGAACCCACAACCAGTCGGTTTTACAGTCACGCCCTGTGCCACTGCGCCACGACTGGCTTCAATATCCAATTAACTAAACAGAATTAGGAGTTTCATGGTAATTTGTAACACATACGCATACATACTTACGTAATAAACATTTCGTACATTTTACACAATAAAGCTTCTCACACAGAACTTCTGAAGACCAATTTACATAATTAGGTAGGTAATTTTTCAAAGAGGAAACACAATTGTATTTTGTGGAGAGTTTTGTAAAAATCATTTACTTTTTTATGCTCGTTATAAGCTTTTTGTAATAAGTGCGGCGTTGTATTTCAAAATGTTTTCTTGAATTTAGCTAGTCTAAATGTTATGGGTTCGATTCCCACTTTGGAGAATTAATTATTTTCATATCCTCACCCCGGTAACAAAACAAAGTTCCGCCGCTCAACGCGCAATATCTCTTAAAATTGAGCGTAATGTGCGGAAACAGAACGGAGTGTTTTATCACTAGCTACTTTGACTACCCGGTACTTCAGCCAAGTACTAGCCAAACTCCCGTTAGGGTAGGGTCCCGTGCTAATTTCAGGATTGCAGGTTAATGGGCAAGCACAACGTATAAAATTAATATATAGTAAGCTTAACTTTGCGGGCTTATGTAGTTTTTTTTATAATATTAATATTTTTATTTTTTGGATATTTTCCTTAGCTTACATTGTAAGTTCTCATTTTTTCTTATCAGCTACACGGTGTATCGCGCAAAGAGCAGGGTAAGCAGAGAAATTCTAGTGTTAAGACACTCCGTTCCCCACTTTCTGAAGAAATGAAAATATAAATTGAAATAAATATTGAATTTCATCGATGAAGTCGAACCCACAACCAGTTTACAGTCACATTTTGTGCCCCAGCGCCACGACTGTCCTCTCATTTCATGCCAAATTTCATAACTTTAGGTCCATGGGAAATATCTTGTCTATCAAAGTGCAGTAAAATCGATGCACAAATATTCGTATTTTTGATTGCGTTGACTTTGAAGCTTTATATTTTCTGTGCTTTAAGGGTCCGTAGATCTGAATATTTTGTAATAATTACTGTTTAATACATCCACGCGATCTCGAGATAAATGGTCTGGATAGACAGACAAAACAGTTATCCTATAGAATTTTCATCAGTTTTTTTAATCTTTTCATCGCTAGTAAAATATTATTTTGTTGAATAAAAGAGCCTTTCGTTAGCATTATATTAAACAAGAGCTTTGGAGCTATATATGAGTATGTTATTTTGTAAAAGTAATATACAGCTTAAGCTACAGAATGTACCTACTTATTAGGAAACGTGTAATAATTAGAGCGTAGCGGGTTTTTAACCACTAAGCCATAAAAGTTCATGGCGTTCACGTATGGCATAGTAGGCAGGGCGCTTGGACGGTTTCCAAGAAGCTCGAAATGAAATCCCTCAACGTTGAAATTTTTGTACGTTTCCTAAATAAATATTTTTCTTCCCTAAGTGTGGAATAACACTTTTAAAATGTCAAAAGCTATATAATGTCCTCGCAGGTATAAATTTTATGAGCCTAAACTCGAATGGTTTACAACCCTTGAAGAGTCCCACCACTCAGATTATGTCCATACTTCATCGGACCAGCTCGACGATACAAAATTATTTCCAAGGTAATAACCAAGGTTCATGATAATACATTTATTGTAAGTAGCTCAAAATCATTTTCTGATATTATATTATATAATAATAGTTCAAAAGTCGTTCGTTATTTTCTTTGCATTTCTTACATTTTTTAGTTCCACGCTATGGAATAAAGTGAACCATTGTAAACATAAAAAAACTAGTGTCAATACGTTCCATACTCCACTTAAGTTTGCCAATGTTAAATTATTATTAAATCTGACAGCATTTGTAGATCTATATGAAACAAATATCTCTCAAAAATCTTTGTTTCAATTAAATATGTATTCCAAACGTGACCACAAACTGACTGATAATAACTGTAGGATTGATTGGTACATTAAAAGTAGGAGCGAGACACATAACAGAAAAAAATATTTATAGTGAACTAAAAGATTTCAAATAATTATTGTACATTCATTATTGCAAAGAGGCCAGACCGAGCAAGGCTAGAACTGAGTCCGAGACTTATAGTTGGGTCACAAGTCAAAGGCATTGTTCTAAGCTGCTATCCCTACAACGCGATAGGCATCCATGTATGTAGCTTCTCTTTGTATTCTGCCTATAGCAGGGAAGGCAGGGGGAACCTAATGTCAAGACACTCCGTTACCCACGAACCGCACAATTTTGTTCCTCAGTTTGTATTCTAAATTATATTTTTGTTAAGGATTCAATCATCTAATATTTAGAATTACTAGTACTAGTAATATTTCGATTTGTATACAAGAGATTTATTTTAATATTAAATCTAATCCATAAGTAACTGCCAAAGTAAGACAAAGAACATCAAAACCATGAATTAAT
>DWLH01001416.1:0-13045 GCA_018249795.1 Heliconius telesiphe telesiphe
TATCTGAAGCACTGCCCCATAGCAACATTCCATAAGATAAAATACTATGAAAATAGCTATAGTAGACTAGTCGGGCAGTTTCAACGTCCGTCATTTGTCTTACTTTTTTAATGGCGAACGCGGCAGAACTGAGTTTTTCCGCAAGTGCTTCCAGATGAGTGTTCCACTGGAGTTTGGAATCTATAGTTAAACTGCAAACAAACACACTACAGATCGAACCCACAGGTTCGATTCCCAGTTGAGGAAATGATTTATTTAATATTTTCATTTCCTCACTCTGGTGGAGGCACAGCGCGGCATTGAATTCCGTCACCCAATGCGCAATGCGTGCAGAATTCGTCAAAAATTGGGGAACAGAACGGATATTGTAAAGTCTGTGTCAAAATCAGAACTAATTAAAAGAAGTAGGTAATAAATATTTCAGCTGATAATTTATTCGGTGTATTAAGATGTTTTCTATTTATAAAAGGAGGTGTGAATGATGATGACATTTGGGGAAAAGAGATCGTATATGTTAATGTGAGATGGTATGTGTGGATGTATGATCACATGTGTGGACGAGTAATCACATGTGTTGACGTGAGATCTCATATGTGGATGAGTGATCACATGTCTGAATGTAGGATCACTTGTGTTGACGTGTGATCATATGTGTGGACACCGTGAGGATTTATGGGCAGTATGGATAGCCTATATCTCCTGGTCCATGAGTCCCACATAACGCGCTCGAGTGGCTCAACCACTCGGGTAGAGTACCTGTAAAAGGATTCCTTCACGATTAAAAAGGATGTTTCTAAGATGAGGTAAGATATTAACTTTACTGTGACGTATCAGCTGGGATCAATTGCTAAACGATGACTTGCCTCCCACTAAATGTGTCTCTTCGCTATAACACAGATTGAACACTCATCTTTCCGTATTAGTTCTTGCGCTCCACTCTGCCAGTCAACGAAAGCAATCCAATGAAGGCATGTATAGAGAAATCGATTAAAGATACAACCATAACAAAATCTTATGAAACGGAGCAGAGAATTGGTGTAAGTTATATAATTTTTAATTGTTTATATTGAGGCTGTCGTGGCGCAGGAGCATAAGTGTGACTCAACACGCAATGCCTCGAAAATGATTCGGCGGAAAGTGGGGAACGGAGTGTCTTATCATTAGATTCCCTCTACCTACCCTGCTATATGCGTGATAAAGCGTGAAACTCATTCATTGATTGATTATATTATTTTTAACCTTTAGTGAATTGCCACTCGGAATCCTCGACTTTAATCTATGCATACTCGTATATAAAACTTCCGATTCTGAGTGACTGACAGACAACGCACAGACGAAAACTGGACTTAAAAAATGTAAACTTGCCATGAGTAGGTTAAGGAGTGTAGGGAAGCACTAAGAGAGGATTTCTCAAAATTCCTAAGGGAATGGGAAAACACCTGATTTTCCATTTTAGACCTTAAAGTCCATGCATATAAAGTTGCGAGCCACGATAAGTCGTCCTTTTTATATATATGTAGATATATGCATGAAAACTACATTAAAATTCGTTGAGTAGTTTAAAAGATTTCAGCGTACATACCCTGCGCCAGCACTGGCCAAAACAACACACGTTTATTAATTAAGTAAAATAAATTGACAACAAGAAATATATTTTCAGAAAAAGTTGCATTTTATGTAAAATAAAAAAAATATATAATCTCATGTTTTTATACTCTGATAACAAATTCTATAGTTACAAGGTTTTACAAATCTTTTAAAATACTTTTTTCGTATTATTATTATTTTTGTGTTCGCATGTGAATTGAAAACAATATTAAGTTAAAATTCAACTTAGAACAATCATGTGTACTTCTTACTATGCCAGGCTAATTATAAAAATACGATTTATTAATAAGAAAATAAATATAAATTAATAAATAACATTTTAGTAAAATACTTAAAAATTATGAAACCTAAGTATATACAATTTTAATATATTTTAGCCTTTTCTTCTATATTTTGAGTATGTTTTGTTCCAAAAGAGAAGACTTTTATCATCCCAAATCTGTTGATACGATAAATCCTTGTCTATGACTAGTAATTGAGAATTTTTATTAGTAATAGGTGACCATTTGTGTAGAACATTGAAATTATCAAGCGTTGGATATCTGAAAAAAGAAAAAGTTATTTATTTTTAAATATAATAATCATTATAATTTTTATTGTAAGGTTTATGGTGCATAGGCAGAGAGATCCTGGTGAGCTTCTATGAGACCTTCCTTCCGATTCGAGGAGATGCGTGTTATGTGGCTTATACAATTACATAATTAGAAAATATCTAAAGAAATATATAGTTTGTCTCGTTGTGCTTAGTGTGAATTGCTTGAAATTGTATTTTCAGCAGCAGCATGAAAAGCAGCTTCGTTTAGCTTAGCATAGCGGGTTAAGTAGAGGGAACCTAATGTAAAACACTCTGTTTACTGCGTGACATAGTGCTTTTTAATTTTTCTATCAGAGAATAGATTTTTTTTGCCTCACGTCGAATAATTCACATAGCAGGATAGACAGAAGGGATCTGGGGTCCTAGTGTTACGACACTCCGTTCCTATTAAGACGGGTCCCTATATTTCGTCGAATTCTGGAGGCATGGTGTGTTATGTGGCGGACCAACACCGCGGTTTGCCGTATTAGCAGGGCGAACTATAGCTTTTATAATCCCACGCTTGTGTTCCTACGCCTGCAAATAATAATTCGAGAGTAATAGAACCCCAGTCACACCCCGACCCACTACACAATGACGGTATATATTATTAATAGAGAAAAAAATTAAGCTAAATTTAATTTTAAAATGGTAATGTCAGTACATACCCATATTTGGCAAAACTAGTCCACATCGTTGTTAGTTTATCTATAATATCCATTTCGAAAAATGCCTGAGGTAAAGTCGCTTTTACTTTAAACATATAAAATAGTTCATCAGCGTGTGTTGCTCCAGGATATTTGCCAAATTGGAATAAAAATTTCACCAAATTCATTGTTCCATCGTAAGCAAATTTATACATGTATACAGGATTTTTCATATTTTTTACCAAAAGTTCAGCCGTTGAAACAACCGGATAAACTATGCCTGAGTCGCCTTCAAATTTTGATAGCATAACGAGGATATCTTCATCAGTTGTATTGTACAATTGCTTGAGATGTCGTGCTGTTTCGTGCTTGTCTTTATCAGATAAAAATTCTAAATCTCTAGGTATAGCATCAAAGAAATTGAAATTCGCAATTGTTGTTTTGTTTTCTTTACCAACAAACATGTAGCCTTCAGCGTTATTGAATCCCATTATAACTGGTACCTTATTATATTGTCCTTTTGATAATAAATTATATGGATGTACGGTTAAGAAATGCTCCATATTTGGTAGTTTTCTTTCAGCACAAGGCACAAATATATTTTCAGATAGTGACACTTCTCCTTTTTTTCTTGGTACACGAGTTTCTAAAAGTTTAACGATTGGTTGGCTTTTGAACAATTCATATAATTTATAAGGGTCCTCCAAATCATGACCCATTTGCTTGGCTAATGTTCTAGCAGTTTCAAAAGGTTCAAACTGAAAACTCCATGGAGATATAGCTGAACCACTTTGCATAATAGCTTTATTGAAAAGTCCTTTAGACATTGGTGATGTTATGTGATATAAAACGGATGCTGAACCAGCGCTTTCACCAAACAATGTTAAGTTATCCGGATCTCCACCAAAAGCCTTTATATTTCTTTTTATCCATCGTAAGCTTTCGACTTGATCTTTTAAGCCAGCGTTTCCTGGAGCTTCTTTTATGCCCAAACACAGGAAACCCAAAATTTCAAGTCTATAGTTAAAGGTCACTAAAATTAATCCATGCCTCAAAAAATACTCAGGTCCATACAAAAATGGAGATCCAGAACCATCTCTAAACCCACCACCATGTATATATACCATGACTGGGTACAATTTTTCAGACTTTTGTACTGGAGTATATATATTAAGGGTAAGACAGTCTTCATGTTCTATTACTAATGTTGTTGTAAATCTTTGTGAGCATCTTATATGTTCTTCTGTAGCTTCGAAGACACCCTTCCACGGTGGACTTGGAGAAGGCGCCTGAAATGTTACCATTAACAGTAATAAATAAAAACTTTATAAAATTTTTATGCCAATGTAAACTGTATTAAACTGAACAATTATTATTGCATATCGGTCTATTAAAATACATTTATTACTAGATTGTTTATATAGGAAGTTAACCGAATGCTTTTGCAGATGTAGGTAGGTATAATATTAAAATATAATATTAACAGCGTGAAGCTAAAAAGAGATCCTATAAATATTTAACTTGACGATGATACTGTTTACATTCAGATAGTATTACGAGTATGACATATAAAATAATGTAATTAATTAAGCTCAAATATTTGATGCTATCGTGGAGCAGGTTAGAACTGTTAGAACTCGCTGTTTGCTTTTTTATATTGAAAATAATTTGCCCTGATTTGATTTGCCCTTAACAACGAAGTAATTTACACCTATAAACATGTTCGTTAAAAGAACCACTAACAGACAATGCAAAGACGAAATGACGATGGTATTCTACATACATGCAAAATTTCAAGGTCAGTAGGAGAAGACTAAGAGATGATTTCTCGAACAGGACAAAACGGTATTTTCTATTTCACATCTTTAATCCCACTTAAACAGTTGCGCACGACACTCAGATTATTATAAAATTCTTTCTTTCTGCACTATTCATAGAAAATTGGAAAAAAAAACAAAACATATACTAATATTTCGTAATTTAAATTTAGTTTACCTGAAATCTTTCATACGTAGCATAAGGTATTCCCAAATAGTTGTAATGGGAACCGTCGTTAGACAAGGAACCTCGTAGTAAACCATTTGACACTAACACTGGCAGTGTCGGCTGTCTCACTAATCGTCCTGCCCAAAGTGACCAAAGTACCAGCCAGTGGAATTTCATAATTACGTCTCCACTATGTAAGAATAACACTATAACACACGTTCTCTCGTGGGAATCATGGGCACTATGTGAATATAACCAAAAAAAAACGAAAAATTACCAAAAGACCACTAAAAACTAGTCACTTTAAGTTGTTTCCATTTAAAATTGAATGCATTTTTTATATATCTTCCGTTACCAAAACGATATTTCTGTTACAAACATGTACAGATCGCTTCTTTAGCCGGTTAGCGAATGATAGTTGTACGCCTCAAGCCACGGTACTTTCTACAGCTTTTTGTTGAAATCTCGACTTTATTTCGCTATAATAGAGTTACTAGTAAATTTAACTGCACCTTAATTATCTATATATATAACTTACTATATATACATGCAACCGATTGTATATTATTGAAGTGACAAGACAAGTTTTATGATTAAGTAAGACGCGTTGTTTGATTGTGAACCTTATAACTCGGTGTTAAAGTTTGTTTTGCATTAATTATGATTTGAATTAATCGTTATTGAAAAGTTGGTTTTATATATTTTATTGTGAACACTTTCTATTGTAAAGGTTGTGGGTTCAAATTTTGTATGGTGAATGTATTAATGTCGTCGTGGCGCAGGGGGACAGTAACCACGTTGGCTGTAAGTACGATCGTCGCTCGGGGGATTATAATTTGTTTTTGCTAGCTTCATTCTATATCGGAGGGCCTCATTACCGAAATCGAACCAACAACCTGTCGCGTATACAGTCGTACGCTTGTGCCCCTCCGCCAAGAGGGGTGAATATATTTGAGATGACCTCGGGGATTATATATAATATATTTAAATCACGGCGTTTAGTTCCGCCTATCAACACGCAATGTCTGAAAAATTAAACGATGAGTAGGTAATGGAGTTAGAGGCTCTTAATACTAAGTTCCCTCTGCTTACCTTACTACATACGATATACAGCGTGGACCTAAATAAAATTAAAAACATAGTTATTTGTATTATAACGTATTAATTAGCTACATTTAAGGAATAATGTACACGCTGTATCTCGCACACAGCACGGTAGGCAGAAGAAACCTACTGTTAAGACACTCCGTTCCCCATTTTCCACTGACCTCTGGAGGCTTTGCTTGTTGAGTGGCGGAACTAAACGCTGCGTTTTGCCTCGACACCAGAGCGAAGAAATTAAAATATGAATTTTGAAGTATTACTGTTTAAATTTGTTTTCAGTTTTTCTTACACATTTTTTTTTGTTACTGTTTATTGTGACTTGCAAAATTGCAATTAAAAATCAACAGGTGAAGTGCCTATATATTTTTTAAATTGCAGCATTTACTTGTCGTATTTTGCAGAGAAATCCCGAAAAGACCATCCTATAGTCCACTTTTCCCTCAATCTTGGAATGTGTACTGGTAGGAGGAACCCAATGCCATGTTTAGCGTTTAATTAATATAAAAAGATACGCGAATATGTTCACAGTTTTTACTGCATTTTGTGGGAAATTGGCCGCATAACCACAGGGAACCTGACAACCTTGTTAAGATACGCCGTTCCTATTAAGACTCCGTTCCCCGCTTTCCGTTTAAAATCTAAAGGCATTGCGACACGCAATGGAGGAACTCAACACCGCCGTTCACCTTGTTACAGGAGCAATGAAAAGAAAATATTAAATATTTCAATCTCCCAAATGGGAATCAAACCCGCAACCTATTGCGTATACAGTCGCACGCTCGTGCCCCTGCGCCACAACAGTCTCTATTCCTCTTATATAGATTATACATATACATATATATATATATATATATATATATATATATATATACCGACATAGACCTTGACACTGTCATGCTTATAATAGCAGTAGATACAATCATCATTATGAACATTAATACGACGACGTAATTGCGTTTTTTTTTATAAAACAAGTAAATATTATGTAAAATACATTCTCGGTCGCGAAATGACTAGTGACAAACTTTTAATGCTTCTCTTCTAATATTTTAAAAAGTGTCCCTCTTATATCGCATACTGCATAATGAGAAACGGAGTGTGTTACCACTAGGTTCCCTCTGCCTACCCTGCTGTGTGCGGGATACAGCGCGAATCTGATTTAATTTTTGATTTTATTCTCACTCACGAAATGACTAGTGACAAACTTTGATTCCGTCTCTTGTAATATTCCAAAAAGTCTAATTACCATATTGTGTATGGGCTAAAGCGTGAAATCAAAATATTTATTAATGAACTGCATATTAACGCTTGAAGGAATGATAATTATGCAATTCCTTATTATTCTTAAGATAGGTTGATCGTTTTTTTTTTAATTGTAATAAAAATGTAAAATAATATTACTAAATAATATTTTATATGAATTATTATTATTATTATTTTTTATTAGCTTCACGCTGTATCCCTCACACAGCAGGGTAGGCAGAGGGAACCTAGTGTTAAGACACTGCGTTCCCCACTTTCTGCCGAATTTTGGAAGCATTGCGTGTTGAGTGGCAGAACTTAACGCCGCGCTTTGCCTTGACACCAGAGCGAAGTAATGGAAATATAAATTTAAGTAAATATTTCATCTCCTCGAGTGGGGATCGAACCCACAACCCACGAAAGCCACGACCGGCCTCAATAAGCAAATTTTAATCTGCTTAAAGCGCACAATGTATCTAACGTATTTAATCGGATAAGGAATAATACTGTACTGTTTAAAATAGATTCGCAAATAGTTTATTCATTTTTAAACACAACAATGGTTCTTGTAGGTTATCCGTATATTAAGAGATAGACATATTAAGTGCTATAGGTTATATAACATTACGGTATATTTCTTTAGTTAGCCGTATATAACCAAATAACAATAATAATGAAATAATAAAATATATACAAGTATATATATCGTACTACAAAACTAATAAATTTCATTCGTTCTTATAAAAGTCCGCGACACCCGTATCTCATAAATAAGTCACAATAAGGCATTTTGTGACAAAAAATATTTGATAATTGCAAGGTTTCCGTTGCATTGATCGTGTATAATTAAAACCATTTCTTCTGTTAAGTCCACAGCTCTTGCAATACTTAAGAGACTCACGTATCCACACTGTATCCCGCATATAGCAGGGTAGGCAGGGAGAACCTAAGGGCCCTAGTGTTAAAATACTCCGTTTACTGAATTCTGGAGGCATTAGCAATTTAGATAGAGGATAGAGGAAAATATTTCGTTCTCTCCACATTTTGCCCAATTTTTAAGACAGGCTTAACTCAACGTGGCGCTTCTCGTGGCTTCTTGTCGTCTTGTTACCAGAGCGGAGAAATGAAAATAATGGATCCTTCGAATGGAATTGGAAATTGTTAAGACACTGCATTCCCGAGTTTCAGACGAATTTTCGAGGTATTGTTTTTTTTAGATATCTTGTTTTCTTGATTTGATCCAAATTTTTGCCTTTTTACATTTCCGTTACTGGCTTACTTTATTTTTTGAAGCCCAAACCATTTCTATTTGATATGGATGGTATGGAGGTTGTCTCGGACCGTCTACACCACGACGACCTTTGAGGTTTACATATGTATATAAAAAAAAATAGCTTCACGCTGTATCCCGCACACAGCAGCGTAGGCAGAGGGAACCCAGTGTTAAAACACTCCATTGCCCACTTTCCGCCGAGTTCTGGAGCCATTGCGTGTTGAGTGGCGAACTGGCGGTGGAACTCAACGCCGCGCTTTGCCTCGGCACCAGAGCGAAGAAATTAAAATATAAATGTAAATAAATATTTTATTTCCACTCAATTTTACAGTCACACTTTGTGCCCCTGCGCCACGACTGACCTCATAAGTATATATAGGTAAATCTTATGATTTTAATTAAAATATAATAATAAGTATTATGTATTTCTGTATGCTAATAGTTAAATAAATAACTAGCGGCCCGCCCGCGGCTTCGCCCGCTTAAACTACATGATTATTGATTTTATTGACAACTATATTGAATTCTAATATGATTTTTTATTACTTTAATCTGTAATATTCTAATAGTGCTTCAGAAACAGCCTTAAATGTTAAATTATTGATTTGAAGGATTCATAATATTCTTTGTAAAATAACTGTAATGATTGCATATTAACTCCTGTATAGTTTTTAAATTAGTTACATATATTATTGGCTAAATGTACAATTGGTATATATATAGTTATTATAGTGTACACGTAAAAAAAACGAACCAAAAAATCTATATATTTACTTGATTTTTCGTCTTTATCTTCATCGTTCTTTATCTCTGTGTTGAATTAATTACGACTCAAACTTAACTGTTATGATTTATGAAGTTAATCTCCATTAACGATTCAATTTTGTTTACTTTATTGTATAAAATATTGTATAATAGTGCTTCAAAATTATATATTTTTATCAACAGTCATATAACCAAGACGTTTCGAATGTCATTCTTTAGCCAAGAATCCCCCTCTCCGTCCCTCTATCCATTTCAGTCAAAATTACTAAATGTACAGACAAAATATTTTTACTGTCTTATTATATATAGAGATAATAAAAAAGTACACAAAAGAATAATATGAGAAAATAAATAAATTGCACATTTAAATTATTCGCGACAACCTTGAGTTGTGTCTGTATATGCACAAAGTAAGAACGAAGTGGTCGTGTAAGTATAGTTGTTTTTTTTTTTTAAATTTAAACAGAGAAGTCACTCGATATTAGGATTTTACGTTCTCCACTTTCCGCCTATTTTATAGATATTAGACTGTTAGATAGGGCAATTTATCTTGTATACTTTATTAAGTTGTCTAATATATATAGAAATATGTATATATATATATATATATATATAAATATATATATCTTTCAATTAATTATAATAATAAAAATTATATATATATATATATATATATATATTCCGTTCGGGAATCGGGGAATTCCTCGGAGAATGAAATATTGAATATTTTCATTCCCTCGCTGTGGTAACCAGGCAAAGCGCGGCGTTGAGTTCCGCCACTCAACACGCAATGCCTCTAAAAATCGGCGGTAAGTAGGGAATTGAAGTGTCTGAATAGAGTACGGAGTGTCTTAACGCAGGGTCCCATCTGCTTACCCTGATATTGTAAGCTACAGCGTAAAGCTAAAAAAGCTTCTCCACAGAGAGACCGCTTGAAACAAAAAAAAATATCATAAACACTCTGCTAATTATCACAAGTATCGCGTGTACAGTTATACAATCAGATATTTCCGTAATTTATATACTAATTTATTATTCTATGTTTTTAGATACCTATCCTGTTTTTTCCGCATATAATAGCGAGGGTAGAGGGTGCTTAGTCGTAACGCTTAGTTTTCCACTTTGAACAATTTAAAATTTTCAGTCGCTTCATCCATGAAGAAGTATTGGCTAGTGCTATGGTCTCTGTGGGCGGCGCGGCTGGTGAGGCAGCCGACGGGGCCGGTGCGCGTGAGCGGCGGCTGGCTGCGCGGCGAGGTGGCGCACGACGGCACGCACAAACGGTACATGGCGGTACCCTACGCCAGCCACCCAGTTAAACGGTTTATGGTAAGATTCAAATATCTATACTAATATTATAAATCTGAAGAGTTTTATACAGCGTGAATCTAATATTTGGGAGAGCTTCCTTGATTGAACGCGCTAATCTGAGAGACTATTTTATTTCTAACGTGGTAGTCAGAGAGCGACAAAGGCTGTATACTTCTTCCACATCGTCCACAGTCATCAACCTCTTCATACATGCCTTTTGGTGAATTCTCAAGCTTTTTACGTACCCATTCTTTCAGTATAATCGATACTGTGCTCTCGAAGGTGAACCAAAAACTCTTCATGCATAAATGTTTTTTTCCATTCTTTTATCCCTCATTCTTTCGACGTGCTTATGCGACAAATTTTGGCAAGTATTACCACCACCAATACCACCACCAATTCAGGCAAGGACATACGTATTTACCTATACTTGTATTTACCTCTTTATTACGGAATCGGTCAATTACGCTGAGTTCGCATCCTACAAAGAGATGGCTTCTCCACAGCATTAACTTTATTTCTTTTTTCTTCTGTAATACCTACGTTAAATATCTTAAAAATTATTCAAAATCATTTTTCAGGGAAGGATGCGTCTTACAGTTTATTTAAAAAAAGCCAAGCAAGCTTTCGTTTTCTGGATGTTTTGCTTAGATTGCAATTAAATCTTATTTACTAAAATTATACGATTAATTCTTTTTATTTATGACTAGTGGTCACCGCTTGGTTTCATTCGCTTGAACTATATAAAGATGTAATTATTATTATTTACATTTGAATAGAATTATCGAATGTCTAAAAACATTTTGTAAGACAAAGACTTGATTGTTATTTCAGGGTCCCAGTTCTGAGCCTTCCTGGCGAGGTATCTATGACGCCATAGATGAAAATATACGATGTTATCAAAGATTCGTTCCCAATTGGCTCACAGGTCAAGAAGACTGCCTAATTTTAAATATATATACGCCTATGGATGCAACAGATACAACAAAATATCCTGTCATAGTCTATATCCATGGCGGTGGGTTCTTCGAAGGGTCTAGCAGTAGTTTTTTGTACGGCCCGGATTACCTAATAAGCAAAAATGTAATGCTCGTTGTTATAAACTATAGACTCCAAGTACAAGGTTTTACGTGCTTAAGAATAAAAGAAGCTCCTGGAAACGCTGGTATGAAAGACCAGGTAGCTGCACTGAGATGGGTACAACGTAATATAAACGCATTTGGAGGAGATCCCAATCAAGTTACTCTCATGGGTGAAAGTGCTGGAGCTACTTCTATATCTTTTCACTTGGTGTCCCCAATGTCGAAGGGTTTATTTCATAAAGTAATTATGCAGAGTGGATCTTCCTTAGGGACGTGGTCGGTACAATTTAAGCCAGTCTACATGGCGAGCTTATTGACCAAAGCCATGGGATACGATACAGATGACCCCTATGAAATTTATGATATATTGATTCAACAGTCCGATTTTGATCTAATAATGACAAGAGTACCAAGAAAAGAAAATAATATAATTGTTTCGGAGGTACTGCATACACCATGCGTGGAAAATATCATTGAAGGTGAGGAACCATTTCTTACAGAATTGCCGTACGAGTTATTTTCCAGAGGAGAGTATCATAAAGTTCCCATGATTATTGGTACTTGCAATTCGGAAGGCTTACTATTTGTTAATATGGAAAATGATACAACCATACCTAATATTAAATTTGAGAAATCCTTGCCGAAGCATTTGGAGATTCCAGTCGAGGAAAGGGCAGGAATCGGCAAAAAATTAATGAAATTTTATATGGATGGTAAAAATATATCACAGGAAAATTTGGTAAGCCTTTCAAGATTCTACGGAGAAGTGTTTTTTGTCACGCAAGTGTTAGAAGAAACGCAGTTATTATTAAAGACTAATAGTAACCCTATATATAGTTACCTTTTTGCTTATGATGGTTGGAGAAATATTGTGAAGTTATCTCTTATGAATAGTCTAAGCCAAGCAAGCGGGGCTACCCACGCTGATGAACTATTTTATTTATTTAGCCAACCGCTTTTGCCGATTTTTTTTGAAGGCATGATAATTGATAGAATGACTACAATGTGGACGAATTTTGTTAAATATGGGTAAGTAAATACCGATACGTGACAATAAAGCTCGATTTCTATTAGGGATGAAGTTAATGATTGATTTCATTTTTGTTACTGGAATTTTAACACTAATTTTAATTGCTACGTTGCTTTGTGGCACACGTAGACTGTATGCAAGGGCAAAGTCTATTTGTGACAAAAAAAAGCAACTTATTGAGTTATTATAAGTTTGATTAGCTTGGTTAGTAAAGATTATGCTAATGTATAAGGAAAGACCATTTTGAAGGGCCCAAGGAGGCGTAACGGTGTCTTAGCCAATGATGTCAGCGTAGCTGCACCTTTGGCCATATATATATATATATATATATATATATATATATATATATATATATATATATATATATATATATATATATATATATATATATATAATTTATATTTAATAAAAAAAAAAGAAAAA
>DWLH01001417.1:0-13037 GCA_018249795.1 Heliconius telesiphe telesiphe
CCAGAGCGAAGAAATGGAAATATAAATTTAAGTAAATATTTCATCTCCTCGAGTGGGGATCGAACCCACAACCAGTCGATTTTACAGTCACACCCTGTGCCACTGCGCCACGACTGGCCTCAAATATTGTTAATATTAAAAATAAACAATATATTACTTTTCAATTTGAAATTAGCCATTTTTATTTTAGTATTTTTTTGTGATATTAAAATGGAGTGGGGTGATAAAGAGAACTGGAACTGTATGAAGCAAATACAAATTTTAAAATCCTTAGTAGTTTGCTATTTGTCAAATGGTTGTGTACCACCCGGCTATTTATACATACAATATTCACAACTCTTCTATTTACATAAAATCATTACAAATGAAATTTTCTCAGTGTGTGACAGCAAAAGATCGGGCCGTCCACGTATAGGTCGTACGAAAAAGGCGATCAAAGCAGTAAAGGGCAAGAATTCGAAGAATCCCGGTCCAAACGACGGGAATTTCAACAGAAACGTCCGCCATTAATGTATGTGCTGTTTACACTTTTAGGGATATTTTGTGTATGAGTTCAATTTGTAAGTGTCGGACACACGCTCACACACTAACTAACGATGTCAAAGTTAAAGTCAAATAATTTTATTCAAAATAAGAAGTTTCATGCTTCATTTTTTGAACGTCAAATAATTTACCACCAGTTCACTAAAGTTAATGCCTCAGACCTGAGAAGAACAGCGGGACTTATTTTTTTAAAATCAATTTTATAAAATCACATTTCTGACAATAATACTTTGAAACAGGCTGGAGCGAGCATTTCATTCCCAAGGCGTGTTATCATTTATATAATCATTAATTTGGTAATAACCTTTAACACACAAACGTCTTTTCACAACTCTTTTAAATTGTGATATAGAACATTCTCTGACGTTTTCTGGGATCCTATTGTAAAAGCGTACACATTGTCCCATAAAAGAATTGCGGACCCGATATAATCGGGTTACAGGTGCAATAAGTTTACTCCTATTTCTAGTATTGATATTATGTACATCACCAATTTTGGCAAAATCTATTCTTCTCTAATCTATTCTTCTTAATCTAATCTATTCTTCTTAATATACATAACATTTTCAAAAATGTATTGAGATGCAACTGTCAAAATATTTATTTCTTTAAATTTTTGCCTTAACGATTCGCTTTCGCCTTAACGATGATTGGAAATGTCGAAGCTGTTCCAAAAAAATTTGAACTACCTACATTAGACACAGCGGCTGAGGTGACACTTAGCATCGTGCCATAATAAATTTTGCATTGAGAAATACTTGTGTTTCTACAGATTAACTCGATGTATACATTGAGTGTATCGTGTATAGTGTCGTAATCTAGCCTTACCTTACCTTAACAAGTTAAGTAGGAATTATTTAAACATTAAGTCTGTATTTCGGAACATGTATCAATAGAATCCGAAACAATGATTTTTTTTATTTTTATTTTATTTGTCTGTATTTTTGGGCACGCTAATCTCAGAAACGGCTTAACCGATTATCACTATTGTCAAAATCCCCTTAACATTTAGGAGTTTGTTTGATTTAAATCGATTCATAAATAAACAAGTTATATCAATATAAAGTACTTTGTCCGACATAAGTGCTACAAAATAATTATTTTATTGAAATGGCCAGTTTTAGTTTGCAACGTATAGATCTTTAAAATAATAATATTATTACAACACGAAAATAATTCAGTTAAAGAGGGCGAAGCCGCGAGCCGGTCGCTAGTTATTAGTTATTAGTATTCCTCTGAGTCGAAATCGAACTTACAACGGACGACCTCGCTTGTGACTATATATTTTTGACTTATTTTAAATTAATAAATTTAATCAATGGAAAATAAATTTACGCCTACGCCTGTAAAGACGACAGTTGTATAATAGGTTGTAGGTAGGATATTTAATAATTTTATTTCGTCGCCCTGGTAACGAGGTAAAGCGCGGCATTAAGTTCTGTCACTTAAGACGCAATGCCTCAAAAGTAGGGAGCGGAAGTGTCTTAACGAGAAACGGAGTGTATTAACACTGAGTTCCTAGGTCCCCTGTGGCTACCTTGCCGTGTGAGGGATACAGCGTAAAGGGAAAAAATATTTGAAGAAATCAGAACATGATCCAAATGATTCCTAGTCTTTCTATTTGAGTGCCATTCGTTGAAAAGTGTAAACACTTGTTACATCAATAGTCTTTATTGTACAAGGTCGCTGTATATTACCATCGCATCTCGAAACTTATAGGAAAATCTATTTTTATTCTTTTCCTTGTTTTCTTATTTTTTTATGATTTAATTATTCGAAGATAAAATAAATGGTAAGAGTTCCTTATTTATATATTACTAAATATGTAAGGCTAGTCGTGGCGCAGGGGCGAATAACTGTAGGTTCAATTCCTACTCGTGGAAATTAAATATATTTTTTATTTTCTTGGTCTGGTCACGATATAAAGCGCAGTTGTTATTTTATATTTTGAAATATATTTAAAATTATATTATTAGATAACAATTCTTGTGACTATACTTTCACTCATTCTGTCGTCCATTCTCTGTCTATTTCTAAAATATTACTTTTTAAGTGGCGGAACTTAACGCAGTTGACCCAGTAAGCTATACAATAGTGCCACAATGGCGTCCGCAAAGTTTAGATATATACTAAGTGAAATATTCCAGGATTGTTCTAGGAATACTATAAACACTAAGCTGTACGTGAACTATTTGAAACGTTCCAAGCATTTGCATATAATGATATATCGCAGTTCATTTGTTTCTCGATCTACTTTTCTGAAGAAGGCGAGATATTTTTTTTACATGTCACCCTGAATCCCGCATATAGCGGGTTACACATTGGGAATCTTCCTTAAGATACTCCTCCGTTAGCTATTTGATGGTTTATTACTTGATTTTTCTGTGATTCAAGAGACCACAGACTTGAATATTTGGTATAATTTTTTTGATATATCTATGCAATTTGAGATAAATGATCTTGACAGATGGTCAGACTGACAACAAAGTGATACTATAAGGATTCAGTTTACAAAAAATACATTTCTGCTATTAAAATATGTGTGTATCAGAGGCGGAACGCAACTTTACGTTTCGCAATAAAAAACGTAATTTACATATTTTGCATTTTCTTTTCACCATAATTCTGAACTCACCGCATACTTATGTCATAGCAATGTAGATAGTAGAATGTAGAGTTAAAACACTACATTCTCCGCTGTTTTTAATGAAACTGTAAACAAATTTGTATTTTATAAATGTTTCAAATACAATTAGATATTCCTTCGACTGGACTGGACAATAATTTAATTCCACTATCGTTATATGCAATTAGTATATTAAACATTTAGGCTGTCTCTGTGGCGCAGCGGGACAGCGTCTAGAAAAGCGTGACATAGGTCGATGCTTGCCACTCGATGCGCTTTATATACGTTCCATTGTTTTCTCAGTTATTTGTTAATATTATTGTAATTTTTGTGTTCTCTTTTATATATATGTTTGTGGTTGACTTTTGTATAAACTGTGACGTGGTTTACTATTTGTATACAAACTATACATACTCTAAAGTGGTGTTGAATATACTCAGTGATAGCCGTGAGTAGATTTTTTATTATTCACCATCAACACTACACTTATTAATAAAATTTGAGCTGTGAAACGTTTACAATGTCCTTCTTTTTGTTCCAAAAGGAAGTTACAACCACAAAGTTAAGATAACTATGTTATACGTTCATCTCGGCGAAATATGCTGTTAAAGGAAAATTTATGAGGTATGTGTGGCGTGCGCGACAGTGTTGAGTGTGACAGTGTGCGGCTGTAAACGTGAAGACTATGGGTTCGATTCCTATTCGGGGGAATGAAATATTTAATGTTTTCATTTCCAGAATGCGATAATTCGGCGGAACGTGGGAAAACTATGTGTTATAATGGGAACCGAGTGTTTTAACATTATATTGTTATATATATATCATTTAAACATTTAATGTATAAATTATAATATATTCATTTTCCATCCCGTTCCCGGCGGTGCGTCAACACCGACCCCATCGGTCGGGCCGGCGACAGCTTTACGACGACCGAATAAATTGTTTTTGATACGTAACATATTTTAGATGCGAAAATTATTTATATTGTGGCGCAGGGGCGTGCGATTGTAAGTGAAAAAAGAAGAAGAAGGAAACTGGGACACCGGTGGCGGAACTCAACGCCGCGTTTTTCTCGTTAACAGAGCGTCCGAATTGAATCCAAAACCGCATACTGGATACAATCGCACACTTGCACCTGCGCCAAGACACACCTCAGTCAGAATTTAATTAATGCAAACAGCAGGAAAGTGGAAAATTAAATAAAACCTCCTTCTATAATTAAAATATATTACGAAAAATGGTAAGAAAAAAAACCCTGTAAAACAAATTGAAAATGGCAAACCAGCTTCAAGTTACAAGAAATAGTTCAAGCCTTGAACAATTAGTCTCATAAATAGTCTGTACCAATAAATAGTGGTGGCGGTGGTCGTAACTCCCCACCGCCACCACGCACCCGCGCGGACAGGTTTACACCTCGATATATTACATCTAATATAGGGTTACTTTTAAATACTTTAGGACGCCCGTGGGATGTTCTGTTGACTAGCGGTGGCTGCGACTTCGTCTGTGTTGGAAAGTGAATTTAAAGAATTCGATAAAACTAAGTGGCCGTCGTGGTGCAGTGGACTAGCGTGTGACTGTATATGCGATTGTTGTGGGTTCAATTACCGCTTGGGAAATGAGTTATTTAATACTTTCTCCGTATTTCGAGATTTAGCGTGTTGAGTGGCGGAACTCAACGCCTGTCTTTGCTTCGTTACTAGAACGAGGAAATGAAAATTTTTGGTATTTATTTTTCTGAATAGTTACCTGAAACTGCTTTTTATATTGGATTTGAGTTTAGATTTTATTTATTTTGACATTCATCCCGGAAAATATGTTAGATATTATATCGTAATAGATATAGAAATAATGAAATAATGTATGGGGATAAAACTTTTGACATATTATATAACATTTTTTTTATTATCTCTAATTACCTCTACTATCTACTCTCTTTAAACGACTAATAAGTAACTTGCCTTTATTATAAACAGACCCGTACATGAAACAATGCTTACCACTTAATAACTAATTAACCTTAAATAGAAACTGAACCCACACTTTTCGAACTATTTTTTAAGCATCAATGGGCTAGTCCACTCTCTATATAACCACAGGTCACGGTACGACAACACTGTACAAGTACAATACCGTCGACGAGCCATGGCCCCTGAAGTTACCTGTAGATGGCTAGATAGATACTTTTATAAAAAGAAAATAATTCTGACAATGAGATGAGGACAATGAGCAAAAAAAAGCAAAAAAACTTAACTTGAGGACGGCCACGACTCGTCGCCCGTACTGTAAAACAGTGTAGGTACAGTGGACACGGCCCATCTGTAGAGAGTGTGAAGACACACTTGGATGCACTAGGCCTAGCTTGTGGAACTTTCTAGATAAATATATGCAATCATTAGAAATACGTATTATAGAGGAAATCGTGGCGCAGCGACGCGACGTCTGACTTTAATCGACGGTTGTGGGTTCGATTTCAGCTCGGGTCTATGAAATATTTTCAATTTATCCCTCTGGAAATTTCTTTAAAATAGGACGGAGAGTCTTAAAACTAGGTTTCCCCTTTTCCTACCATACTACTATATGCGGAATAAAGTGCGAAACTGAAAATAGCATTAAATCTTAGCTAATGTTATACACCAAAGTTTGTTAGTAGAAGTAAATATTAACGTTTGTGAATAACGAAGCTTACATCACTTTTAAGTTTAAATAAATAGTATGGAAATTACAGCTTTATAACGTAACTAGCTTTAGCCCGCGGTCTCCCTCCGCCCTCATCGTCAAATGAAAATAAACAAACATTCGTTCTAAGTACAGAAGAGGCAATGGGGAACATAGAAAACATTAATTTGACAAATTATAGTATATACTTATAGCATAGTATATAAGCTATAACCTACCTTGATTCATTAAAAAAGATCTTTCAATTAAACCAGTAGTTCCTGAGATTAGTGCGTTAGCAAACATGTCTTCGTCTTTGTTATATTACTAAACTAGTATTTATATATTTATTGGGTCGTCCTAGTACAGTGGTACAGTATCTGATTATAAATTTAATAGGTGTAGGTTCGATGTACACTTGGGAGAATGATTCATTATATTTAAACGTAGTGATATATTATTTAAGTTTTATATAAAACTCTAGCATATAGATGTCACTGTAGTAATGTTTATAATTCAGCATTAAACCCTTATTATAATCCGTAATCGCACATAATATTACTTCCATTTTTCCACTGAAAGACAAGGACGCAGCGTTCAATTCCGTCACTGAACACGCAACCCTCCAGTATTCAGTAGGTTCCCAGCTTCCCTCTGCGTATAGAGCATACATACAGCGTGAAGCTAAAAAAATATATACGAGTATGAACATGTTGAGGCGAACATTTCATATCGACCTTCATTCAACCTAAGGTTTTCCCTGAACGTAAAAATGGTACAATATCATCCTCATCGTTTATTCCTTTAAAGCACTGGTTCCCAACCAGTGGTCCGCAGAAGCCTAAATATGGTCCGCGAGCGATTTTAATTTTATGAATGGAAATGGTGAGGCGAAGTTTCTGTTGGATTATCACAGTTAGTTTTTATTATACCTAAATGCATAGTGGTCCCTGCTACCAAGAATTATATAAAATTGGTCCTTGATCAAGAAAAGGTTGGGAACGCTTACTTTATAGGGTCCTTTTCCTTAACCGACCTTAAAAACGGAGGTTAACATTTGACATGTACGTATGTTAATAATAAATTAAATTGTGTAATTAGATAATATTTGATTGAAGGTTTCTTAGCACGTTTGCTTCGTAATTAAGTATGTTTGTTAGTTCTCGATAACTAAGAGACAAATTGAGATGATCCTTTTGTTTTGTACGTGATGTATTTATTAATTTCAGGTTGCACCTAGGTAGTAGACCGGACTTTAAAGTATACCATCTTTTTTTATCTTTGTATTAAATAAATTATAATATCATTTGAAATATAAAAACGCTTAAAATTAGCAATAAATTAAATTAATCCAAAGGGAAATCCAACATTTATCTATATGCTTATTTGTAAGGTAAAAATGAAAACCGGACAAACGCGAGACGGTATCGCACACCACAAATGTATAGTTTTTAGTTTTTATCCTAAACTAATACTTCCTGTAGATGCTATCTGACAAATTTCACTAATCTAGGTTAACCGGAAGTATCCTATGTATTTTGATTCCCTTCATAATGTCGAGATACGCGTTTTACTTTTTAGGATTTAACCACAAATATATAGTTTTCAGATTTTGCTAGCTAGCTGCCAAATTTCATAATTCTAGATCAAGAGATCATAAATTCTGAGATACAGGGTCTTAATAGACCACCAAAAAAAACAGACAGACCGACAAACATACAGACAGATAGACGGACAACAGAGTTATAAGGGTCCCTTTTTTCCTTAAAAAGTACGGAACCGTAAAAAATCAATTTGACGTATCTAGTGTCAATACTTTCTGTTCGTAAATTTTCACCTAATTTTTAATAGACCATGTTGGATATCGGAACTCAACGCCGCGCGTTGTGTTCCAGGGAGGAAAATAAAAATAGTTTTAAATATTAGAATTTCCAAGTTGAATTTCCAAGTGGTAACTAAACCCATCTCGCTTAGCTTAGTATCGACTCTGCTTTTCTAGCTCTGCTGCTGTAGCGCCTGGGATACTTAAGAGAATAACAGATATATCCATGCAAAGTGTATATTAAAAAGAACAATAATATATTTTTTTAACTAAATTTCTTTTCAATATTGTGTGACTTTTGTCCTACCACAGCAAGCTATGGTAGGACAAAACGCGGCGTTAGGTTCCGCCTACTAACAAGCATATGGATATCTATATTTATATATCTAACTTGAATAAAATATTCAAAATATAAATCATCACCGAGTTAAACAAATATATTATTACCGTAGTTGGGAAGTCCAAGATAAATATAAATCTTATATGATTAGATTTTGAGGTAAATTTAAAATAAAAGATGATTTTAACGATTTTATAACATTCAAATTCCGTATATTTTTATTTTGTTCTTTTTTATTTTTTTTTCTTTTTTTCCTTTTTTTAATTTTTTAGTTTATAAGTAAGCTGTAAAAAGCTATAAAATTATCATGAAATGGTTCTATTATATCGTCAATAAAATGTGTTGTCATAGTAGTTACATTACTAGATATATTAAGTGAAATGGATAATTCATATTTTTAGAGGAAATAAAATAGAAAATCAATAGATTTTGAGGCCAGTTGTGGTGCATTGGCAAAAAGTGTGAATGTAAACGCGACAGGTTGTGGGTTCGATTCCCACTCGAGGAAATGAAATCATAGGAATTTCCTTCCACGCGACACGCAACTACCTACCTGCTACAATGTTCCAGGATACGTACCTGGGTACCTTTAAAACAGCGTGTCTATCGCCTCCTTAAAGGTCGGTAACGCACATGTTGCTCCTCTGGAGTACACGAGATCGTCGGTTGCGGTGATCACTTACCATCAGGTGACCCGTACGCTCGTTTGTCTTGTCTTTTTCCATACAAAAAATTAAACATCTTATATTTCCATTTTCTTCGCTCTGGTGTCGAGACAAAGCGTAGAGTTCCGACACTCAACAAGCATTGCCACTAGAATTCGAATTAAAAAGTAATATTCATTGGTTTTATTAGAAAACTTTACTTTCTTCAAAAAAGATCATTCATAGGATATATTTTCTCTTAAGATTGCATAGTAAAAAATGGAAACTATATGCTTTACTGGCCCAGTGGAATAGAGTCTGGCTGCTAACGCGATGAGTGTGGGTTCGATCGCCAGTCTGGAAGGTACGATTATATTGATTTTCGTTTCATATCTAGAAAGTTGGGCGAAAAGTAGGGTACAGTGTCTTATAGATATAGTGTGAAGCTGAAAATTTTTTTATTATCGATTCCATTTTTGTGTGGGACCCTAATATTTTTACACTTTATATTAAGTTAGAGTTCATTATATTATATAGTAGGTGCCTTTGTTTTTCTTTGCCGGTTTTTCCTCGAATATCACTGGTTATTTTAAGTTAAAAAATATATCCTTATTCCATATTTAGCCAAATTTAAAGTTGTAGCGCATTTGGGATGGTTTAACTGTACACACAATTGTTATATATTTAACTCTACTTTCTTCTTTTTTCATTTGAGAGACACGCGGCGTTGAGTTCCGTCGTTCAACTCTTGTCACCACCGTCCTGAATTCGGGCGATCAGTGGAGTACGGAGAGCAGAAGCACCTTTTCAGCAACTTCTCTCTGTCTACGTCTGGATAGATGTGCAGCAAAAATAAATATCATAGATATTAATCTAATTAAGCATCAGCCGTAATAAATAGGGGTTATTTTTTTAAATTGTGATGCAGCAGCACCGTGCTGTACTGTAAACGCGACGTTTGTGGGTTCCATTCCTATCTGGAAGAATAAATTATATACATTTCTTCGTTCTGGTAACATAAGGACTTGGAAATTGGATGGTGATTTAACTCTGCCGACCCTGCGATATGCGGGATACAGTGTGAAGCTAAAAGGAAGTTCGCCCAAACAAATTGCATACTATTAATAATAAATTCACCATACAACAGGTAAACAGTAAGAGCTCTCGAGGCCGCATTCAACATGTTTCCGCACTTTTCCCTCACCCAAATATACGTGAGTTGAATTATTTTAAATAAATAGGAAACTTTTGTTTTTTTGTAATTTTAAAAACATCGTTGTTGTTCAATTTGGACATGCTTGTCTGATTTTAATGGATGGCTGTGGGTTTAAATTCAGTTTGAGGAAAGGTTATGTATTGGCCCATCATATACTGTACAACCTGGAATAGAAAAATGACAAAAATATGATATTTTAAGGGTGATTTTTAACCCAGTGTAAAGACACTCTGTTCCTCAACTTCCTCTCCGCTAACTTTCAAGACAACACAACGCCGCTTTTTCTTGTTCCCAGAATGAGGGGAAGAGTGGAGAAATAAAAAGAACTCATTCCCCAAGTGGGAATCTACACACGTCAAATTTATAGTCAGATACTGTGCCGATACGTACGACATTCCATTATAAAATTAAAAAAATAAATCAGCTTCACGTTGTATCCCTCACACAGCGGGGTAGGCAGAGGGAACCTAGTGGAAAGACACTCCGGTGGAAAATGGGAAACCACTTTCCGTCTAATTCTTGAGGCATTGCGTGTTGAGTGGCGGAATCCGAATCCGCCGCGCTTTGGCTCGACACCAGAGTAAAGAAACGGAAATATAAATTTAAATAAGTATTTCATCTCCTCGAGTGGGGATCGAATCAACAACCAGTCGATTTTGCAGTCACACTTTGTGCCCCTGCGCCACGACTGGCCTCATTGGTCCATTATACTATAATCTTGCTATATAGGGTTTAGCTGGTATATTAGAATTCCAGAATAGATGATAGATTTTTTAAATTTCTTAGCTAGGTAAGTACTTTATTTTCGTCGTTCAGGTGTCGTGGCAGTCGTGGTGCAGGGCCACGAGTGTGCGACGGTAAACGCGACAGATTGTGGATTAGATTCGCACTCGAGGAAATTAAATATATACTATTTTCATAATTTTTTCATCATTTCCTCGCTCTGGTAACAAGGCAAAGCTCTCCTGAAGCTGAAAATATATATATTAGACTCCAATACACTTAATAGGTCGATGATTAATAAAACGAAGTTTATCGTACAGACCGTGGCCGAGTTGCGAGTAAATGGGGGACGCTTATACTAACAATTAAAATATCGTATTGACTTTGCACGTTATTAAATTACTTATGACAGACTAGTCGTCGCAAGCAACTTTGTTTGCGTGGAATTCTGTTTTTCTAGTTCCTGTAGGAATTTGGAGAAATCCTTCGTGCTGCCATATATGTACTTCCTATTTTTATTTTTTTTAAGCTTCACGCTATCCCGCGTAGCAAGATAAGCAGAGGAATCTTGGGAACCTAGTGTCAAGACACTCGATTCTCATTGAGACACTTCCGTGTTTACGTGTTGAGTGGTCTATTCCGTGCTCCGTCTACTAGAATATAATCATTTCCCAGAGTGGAAATTAAAAGTTTTTTAAGTTTATTCTAATTAAAACTTGTAACTCAATAATATAAAGATATATAGAGAGCGCATCTCAGCACATTTGCAGCTTCACGCTGTATCCCGCAGGTATGTTAAAACACCCCACTCCCCATTTCGATGTTTTTGTGGGTTGCCTATATAAATTAAGAATTATTAAACACGTCACTTATTATTAATAATTAAATTCCCATACAACCTAATAGATATGTAATGTACGCTTAAGTAAACATCACCTTGAACGGTCCACAGTTGGTAATTATGAGGAAAACAATTTGTATGATATTGTCATCTTACTTCGTGAACGTCCTCATTTATTGTTTAGCAGTCTACAGACGTAGTCGTCTACGAACGAGGTTGGGAATTCATTTCCTGGTTACTTTTAGGGTTCTTTACTTAAGAGATATAAAGTTAATGATATTTGGTATTAAATGTTTCAGTATTTGGACAGATCGTGGGAAATAGTGCCTTAACAATAGGTTCCTTTAACTTACTCTGCTGTACGTGAAGCTACTTAGTAATGGGTAAAGTTCTTGGACGAATTCAAACAGGATACTAGTTCAAATTTCATTACAATATTTTTTGTACTCAATTTCAATATATTTAAATCACTTCTTAATTTTCTTTAAGCTGGCGCTTATTATATATGAATAAGAATTTTTACCCGTTATGTACCTATAGAGCAGGTTTAATATATTCATTTTTTCAATGTCACATATTACGTCACAATATACATTTTGTCACAATATATCAAATTACATAATTTATTAATATTTTTTTCACCATTCGTTGTTTTTCTTGATTTTCTTTAAGGCATCTGGTACTATGGGCAGTAATTGTAGGCAAAAATCACGAAAGAAATCTGAGCCAGAACTCCTTGTTGGGTGGATGAACATAATGAGGAATTTTATGCCTCTTTACGCAATGGCTCCGGAATTCGTCGGAAAGTGGGGAACGCAGTGCCTTAATACTAGACTCCCCCTTCCTACCCTTCTTATTTAGGGGATATTACTATATCCCCTATTTATTATAGAAGCTGATTTAATATATTTTTTTCTTCTGTTACTGAGTGACTGGCAGATAACATACATAATTACTGGATTTAGATAATTGGAGTTTGGCTTAAAGGTAGGGAAGTGAGTGTAGGAGAGTAGTAAGATAGGTTTTTCCGAAATTTCTAGTTTAACAAAAATAAATTAGATTTTTACGTTCTACGTCTTCAAGACCACCACTTCAAGTTGCGGGTGATGACCATTTTCGTCATCGTCCGGGCCTTAATGATGAATTCTTATGGTCTTCTCATACTCTACGCGGTACAAGAACAAAAGTGGCAGTAATACAATGATATCCTCTAATTAACATTGAATTTATTTTGATAGTGCCATGTATAATCATCTAATTTAAGATATTATTTGAAAAAAATAAATAAAATATTTAAATTAAAAAATCGAATATCTTTGATCTATAGATCATCATTATTTCCGCCAGATAAATTAATCTTCCCTCCTTAACTCTGACTTAAATAGTGTAGTTTTTTTCATCATCATCAATTAATTAACTCCTAGATCAATCGGAAATCAATATTAAATTACAAGCATTATTATTAAAAAATAGCACCACATATTATATTATTACAGAATAATATTCATTCTTGTATCGATTTCACTAAAAAAATCAATTTTAATCGATTTTTGAATATATTTAGATCACCAATAAAGATAACTAGGTTAGTTTCCGCTTGATGACGATAGTATTATCATTTGCA
>DWLH01001418.1:0-13037 GCA_018249795.1 Heliconius telesiphe telesiphe
GAGCGAGAACACGCACGCATGATCAATAATATATATATATATATATATATATATATATATATATATATATATATATATATATATATATATATATATATATATATATATATACTATATATATACATATGTATATATACAAACATATACATGTGTGGTAATATTTTATGTCCTGAAACTCTAGTGTATGTAGTAGTGTCCACCTGTGTCCAAATATTTATTAAAGCGATACCTTCTAATGGCATAAATAAAATTCTTAACACTGTTACCTCTGAATCTCTAAAAGATTTTGGGTTCTTCACGATCTCAACTATAAACGATTCTAACCACTAGACACATCATGAGCCAAGGCATAATTTATTAAATAATATTTTCCAAGGCGTTTGGGATATCAGTTACAGGGTGTGTGGTGCTATTTTTTGTCCTGGAACTCTGGCGTATTCGTATGTAGTAATGTCCGCCTGCGATTCGAGACACGTCTGTGGGGTGTGTGCCGTGCGTTTATTTAACATACCGGCCGCCTTGCAGTAGTGCGTTCGTTCCAACGACTTATATTGATCTCACAAATCAATCAACATCACGATCACCATTCTAATACAATCTTAATATAATCAAGCGTAACAAGTACCTTAAGACTGAGCACACACAAACGTCCCGGAGAGGTCAATAAGACTGTTGCAGCCGCAGTCTGGTAGGAATTCACAGTGTAGGAGCGGGGCTTCCTTTTATTATAAATAGTTCGCAGTTATATTGGAGAGGAAGATAGGATGCTTGGTTTTTGTTCGGACGAGCTTCGAGTTATGACAATGTAATATTGTCGAGTTTCCGGTTATCTAAATAACCTTCTGATAGCAAATATCTTATTGAAGCGATACCTTCTAATGGTTTAATACAAAATTCTTAACATTGTTACCTCTCTCTGAATCTTTAAAAGATTTTGGGTTCTTCACGATCACAACTATAAACGGTTCTAGCCACTACACACATCACGAGCCAAAGCATTATTTATTAAACAATATTTTTAAAGGTGTTTTCGATATCAGTTACAATAGATAGTTGAAAGTGAAAACTAGTGTGTGTTTTTCATTCAACGTTGATATAAGCAAAGTGATGTGTGTCCAATCGATACGCTCGAATTGGATGCCATAAGTAAAAAACCAAACCGAAGTAAATATTCAACGGCATCGCATCGCAACTAAAACAGATACGTCCAAGATTATTATTACTTTGTTCATATTATCTATTTCTATATATTTTGCTATATTTTATTATAAATTGAAACGTTATGGTGTTTTATTTTTAAGTTGGGGTACAAACAAATAATTAATAATATTATTGAAAAAACAATTGTTAAAACTAAATAAATAAATCGATTTAAGTTTAATTCTGATCTTATATATCTTTTTCTATAATAAATAACAGAAAAAGAAATTAAAGATACAAATTTTATAAATTCAATCGAATAAAATTCATCGAATCAATCAACAAACTTCTCAAATAAGTTACTTATATTCAACATACTAACGTTATTAGTATATGTTGAATATAAACAACTTTGTTGGTTTTTTAAAAACAATGATGTCATCTTTTTATACAATTCTTTAGTAAACTGGAGAATTTCTATTGATAACAAAACCAATAGTAAGTTATTATATCGATATTGTTTTCACATTAATTTTCGTTATAAGTTAAGAGACCTACTGCTTGCTTACCTAACTAAGTACGATTTCTTAGAATTTAAGATCAATTCTAGAATTATTTTATGAAATATTTATACTTTTTTTTTTAATAGAATTCCCATTACCGGAAGATAAAAAAATACATTAACGATCATTCGAGTACAGTTGGAAGTCGAAAATATTATACAACATACATACATTTGACCTTATTATTATTATTATTGAAATACCTTCTGACTTTATAATTAACTTCGATAAGCTAAAATGTTAACAATTGGCTTCCGCTATATTTTTTTAACATTTGAAATAAATATAAATGTAGAACGATATTATAATATTACACTTTCATATTATATTAGTTTAAACTCGAATAAGTAAAAGTATATATTTAAGAGACGTCGAAAACATAAAAACTTTATTAAATGGTGAACAAAAGAACTGGTTTAATTTAATTCTTCTTAAGGTACACCCGAATATTAGTTGTTTTTCGTGAACCATGAAAAAAGGTCGGTGAGGAATGTGAATAACATTTGCTGAACATTCGTGAAATTACATTTTCTTTCCATTTGAAATGTCAGTCAAGTAATTGTGTCATGTTGCGATTACGTTGGTAATATTTATAAAGTTACAAGGAATATTGAATAATTAAACAAACGTAAGTCATCTACAGCCTGCGTGCCCTTCAAAAATGTTGCTCATTTTATAGCAGGATGTAGTTGTATTTATGTTTATTGAGAATTTCTACTTATTTTTTTTTTCAATTCAACTCTGCATATAACATGGTAGGCAGAGGAAATCCATTTTAACAACACTCCATTCCCCAGTTTCCGCTGATTTTTTTAGGGATTACGTGTTGAGTGGCGTTACAAGACTGGTGTTGCCAGAGTGAAGAAATGAAAATATTAGTAAATAATATAATAATTCATTTCCTCGAGTGAGAGTCGAACCCACAACTGTCGCGTCTACAGTCACAAGCTTGTGCCAATGCGCCACGACGGCCGCTACTTTTTCCTCTATTTTTATAATAGCTTTATTATTGTTATGTAGGGTAAAATCATACATTTGTATATAATTATATTTATTTAGATATACTTAATAAGTGAAACCTTTTGCAAAAGCAAGTGTGAAGTTCGAGCGTATATTGCTTTTGGGCAGGATCAAAATTAGGAGAACCACAAGGACTTGAAGGATTGAAGAGGACCGCAACAGCTGTTGCGGTCTTGGTAGTGTATTACGATTTTTGGATGGCTGCTATTTAGAAATTATATTCCTATATTTATGCAAAATCAATCAATATTGGACAATATTTCGATACCAACATTAAATTGTGGAACTTGTTTGATTTATTCTACAATACATACATCTTCGAGGGCTTTGTGAATAACATTATTATAAAATGGATCGTGTGTTTAAGGTTTCATACTTCAAAGGGTAACAACGGGACCTTTAAGGCTCACTTTGTATTCTGTCTGTCTGTCTGTCAAGACCATTTATCTCGAGTGGTGACCTTTATCGCGTGGAGGTCTCAAGCTAATTATTATCAAATATTCAGGTCTATAGTCCCTTGAAGCACGGTAAAATTAAAGTTCAACGTATCAAAAGATAAGAGAATTTTTACAATGGTATCCATGATAAAGTCACATAAGTCTTAAATTTGCATTAAGTATGTGCGCGACAAATGAACTCAATATCACGCCAACCGATTTCGATTACTATTTTTTTATTGGAAAGGACACACTTCAAAGGTTTGATGAGAGTTTGGTTATGTTCTGATTATAGATCCCGGTTTCAATCGGTTTTTTAAAAATTATGTATGAATTTCGCCGCGTTATCAAAAATTGGGTACTTTATTTGTAGTTCATTTCATATAAAATGGATGCATTTGTTCGCAAACTCAAGTTTGTCAACTTTTATAAGTTGCGGTTCCCGTTGTCATACAAATCCTGAAATTGGTACGAAAGCATCGGTGGACGAAACTGGCTCGCACTTTACCGGTTTTTTTTTCATTATCATTAAAATATAAGTAAGATAAGTAGAGAAATATTGCGTCAAGACACTCCGCTCTCAGTTTTACGCCTGAATGAAATTCGGGGCACTGATTTCAATGCCCCTCTTTGCTTTGCTTTGCTTTGAAAAATTATTTATTTCCCGAGTATGGATCGAACCCGCAGCCATCGTATTTTCTGTCACATACTATCTCACAGCGCCTTGTTATTATTATTAATACAAATATTCCCTCGAGTAACATCCACAGCCAAACAGCAAGCCACTCACATTGCTTTCAATCAGGAGCATCCCTGCTATGCTTTGGACCTATAAACTAATGGAATATACGAGTATATTGCTTCTGCAATATAGTCTACGTATTCCGCTTCAGACATAGATCTAATTTTACCCTCCAATTTATTCAAAATTTCGGTTGGTGTGTATGACGAATAGAGGTGTTCTTTTTATTATATAACTGAACAAAAGAACCGATCTCTAAAAAGAATATTTGATCCGTCCAATTTCAGAACAACTTTGCGTCCTTTTTTTGTCGCGTTCTTTTTGATTGACTCTTTAAATCGTCCGTCTGCGATCATTCGCGTCACACGAGAGAGGTATAGCGACATCTCGCTCACACGCATTCTTAATTTCGAATTTGGAATCCTTTGGGAGCGAGGATGGTAAGTCGTAATTGGTGAATATTTTTCACATTCTAAATTATGCTCTAATACCATTTGATAAGTATATACAACTATAATAGTAATGAGTACTTACATTTATTACACTTAAAATTAGGTTAGGTTAGATTTTTTTATGGTAATTTCAAAATTCTTATTAGTATTTGAGAAAAAATAGATATAAGTGTTATTACGGATTTCACTTTTAATGGTTAATGACATATTATATGTATTAATTAGAAGGACGCTGTTAGTTTTTGTTCTTTTTTTTCGCTTTCTTTTGCTTTTATTTGTTTATATTTAATTACGTAAGTATAAATAAAGTGTTCGTTTTACGTTAGTGTAATCTTATTTTAGATTTAATAAGTTAAGATTTATTAGACTTTTTTAACTATGTATTTTGAAACTTATATTTAGATATAAATTATATATTAAAAAAAGAAAAAAAAAACTAAAAAATAAACTGAAAACACAATACTGAACATATAAAGAGAATTGAAAGTAAAATTGAACATGTTCTTTAAACTGAACATATCGTTTGTTCTCGTTCACAAAAGTGAGCTGTTGTGCACACTCCTAATGACGAAAACGAAATTTAGTAAATCGTGATACTATGTACTACACTTACGTTGAACATTACAATTATGAATTAAAGTGTAATCCATACTTATATTATAAATTCGAAAGTAACTCTGTCTGTCGGTCTGTCTGTCTTTCTGTCTGTCTGTCTTTTATGTAATCAGGGCCAAACCGCTAATTCAATTGTGATAAAATACTCACATAGAGATTCTTGAAGGTCTTCGGATGAAGATAGGTTACTTTTTTTTCTCATATTTGTAATATTCTCGATATATACTAAGATATTAAAATACGTTTCAATTTGACATGTAATTTATTCTGCCATATTAATTAACAACCGTCGCTAAGCAACCATTGCTAGGCAACATGGAATTATGTCGTTTTAAGAAAAGGTTGCCCAAAATCAGCTTCCTGAACGCTTACATGACGTGCGCTGACTCAACTTTATGAGATTCAACTTTTAAAAAATCTATAAAAAGTCCAAATGAAGTATGTTTATCTCTGAAGCTTGAGCCACAGTAACCATTTTAATATATTTAATTATTTTTTTTTGGATTATGCTTAATGTATTTTCTATAATTTCGTATTCAATCCTTATCAAAATAAATGTAATAGTCACCTTTAGCATTTCACCTAGATTAAAATTATATTTTACTGTATATAATTCTAATAAATACTGAAGGAGATATTACTGATTCAAAATGAGTTAGCCTACGAACCGCACGGTATGACTGACCCGAACGGGCCTCTATAGGTACATGAGACGGAACGGGATTTTTATACATTTTCGATCTACTGTTATTTTTTATGTGATTATTTTCTGTTTATTATTAATTTATATTTTTTCTTTGGTTCTTCGCTTATTCGAGTAGTAGATTAGTTAGATTTTCATAAATTTCTTGGTGTGGTGTAAGTTTCGGCCCTGCGCGGTATCGGCATAATATTATTTAAGTATAAAGGAAAGAATGGTTAGTTATTTCAATTAGGTTATCTATATCGTTGTTATACTTTTATTAAATCGTAGTTTTAATTTTTTGGGATTTTATTTTATATTGTTCGCAAAAATTATAGAATTTAATGTAGAAAGAAGTTTAGGTATTTCATATGTAGTATCTAGGTACGTGCGCAAGGAAAACGTGTAAAAAGATTTTTCCCGGTAAATCAGTAAAATCGATAACTGAAAGTCCAATAAAAATCAGTTCAGTTGTTCTGGACATTAGCTCGGGGAAATAGAAAGACAGACAAACAGAGACAATAAATATAAAATTATTTTTTATTGTATTTAAGTATTATGTAAATAACCACATGCACTTGCACAACACATTTCATTTTAATACTTTTAAATATTTATTTTACTTTAATAATATTGATAATGTAGCTGGTTTTGTTTAGTTTTTTTATTAATATTTTACTTTGGTTACGTTTACTTATAATTTTTGGTCATTTAAATTAGTTAGATATTTTTTCTAATAATAACAATTTTCTCTACTTATTATTATTTTCCGGATTATTATGATCATTTAGGCTTATAGTTTCTTACTAATCCTATTAAAAACTGAAAACAATTTCATAAATATATTTAATAAGCATTCGTATAGTTCAGGCGGGCGAAGCCGCGTCCGGGTCCGCTAGTATTATATATTTAAATGATGTAAATCAATTTCGACATCGAGGCCAGTCGTGGTGCAGCGGCACGAAGTGTGACTGTAAAACCGACTGGTTGTGGGTTCGATCCCCACTCGAGGAGATGAAATATTTAACTCTCTCTCTCTAACTTAAATTTATATTTCCATTTTTTAGCTCTGGTGTCGAGGCTAAGCGCGGCGTTGAGTTCTGCCACTCAACACGCAATACCTCCAGAATCCGGCAGAAAGTTGGGAATGGAGCGTCTTAACACTAGGTTCCCTCTGCCTACCCTGCTGTGTGCGGGATAAAGCGTGGTATTTCAAATTGTAATAAGCTCATTAAATGTCAATATGTTGGACGCGAAATAATGCAAATCTGTCTAAAGTATAATACTAATAACAATCTAATTCCACTTAACATATCGTAGAAAGTAAAGGTGGCTCAAGGTAGTTCAACCTATTGGTTTAATAGCGCGGCTACCCCAAGTCAAATGAAATGGGAAATCAAAATATATTAGTATATATCGAGAAAATTACAATGATGAGAAAAATAAAGTAACCTATGTTCATCCCAAGACCCTCAAGTATCGCTATATGAATATTTTATCACAATTGAATTAGCGGTTTGGCCCTGATTGCGTTAAAGACAGACAGACAGAGTTACTTTCGAATTTATAATATAGGTATGGATATGTGTTTTTATCGTGTTTTTTTAAAAACAACAACCGCCTCCTGATTTTTAACAATATATATATTTTTAATTAATAAATGATAATTTTAAAACGAAAACAAACTTAAGACTTAGCACAAGGGAAACACAAATATGGATAAAGATAAAATTACTGTAGCACCTTTAATATAGAATTGTCGTCTGAAATTGAAAAAAAAATATATATGATGATCTACAGTAGATACCAGTAAAATTATTATAAAAGAGCTTGGGTTCTACATAATTGATGAGGATTTTGGGGGGAATTATGGAGGGTCTATGGAACAGACAATTAATACTCAGGTTCTTACGATTTTTTTGTTTGTATAAGTTATTTTCTTTTTAATTTGTTTTGTGCTTGTTTTCTTTTTAATTTGACTAAAAATTTTCTATTAATCGTGTTTTTAAGTATTTTTTATGGTGATTAAAAATATATAATATACAAATACCAAATGCTCTAGACCGATTCTTTGATTGGGATAATTTTGACAGACTAAAGAAATTCTGATTCTCCCTACAGATATAGATGCTAACAATATAAATGAGAATTTCGATGTAGCTCGACGAGAACGTATGGCTTAGTTAGTCAGAGCGTGTGGATGGTTTCCAAAGAGGCACGGGTTCAAATACCGCTACGTTCAATTTTTTTCTGATTTTCTTACTGATTTTCTTCTATACTGATGTTTTTTAAAAGGTTTATTTGAATGTATATGGGTGAAAAATATTATGAGGGAGATTACTTACATAAAACAAAAATACTCTTGCAATGTGCTTTAAATTTTAAAATGTGGTGAAAAATGTTGCTCGTATCTGTCAAAGTTATCCAGATTGACTGTAATTTCAACGAATAAAAATTATTAAATATGATTAATTATTTACTGGTTATCTGCAATTCTCCATAGATCTAAATTAAAATAACTACACAAAATAAAATGTGGATAAAATTTTACGATCTAATAGTTTGGTTTGTGTTCGCGTTTTTTCAAAAAGCAGGTAAAGAAACCACTTTTTGAAAATTGTATTTCAAATATATCTAGTATCTACCTATTCGTATGTACACATATACTTGTGTCTATTACATTTTCGTATAATTATCAAATTTATCTTTTGAAGCATACTAAGACAAGTCAGCTCCTCAAACATTTTTATATTAGGTACTTATTAATTATTCCATTGTAACATAAGTTTAGTAAAGCCAATTAATAAGTTTTAATTAAAGTCCTGTGGATGATGTAAGTTGACCCTCGTGTCATAATCAACTTTATACATTTACTTCTATTATTAAACAAAGTATGATTTAATTTTCGAAAACTCATATTTATTATTCCTATATATACTTATTTAAAATATATTTATATACTTTAATATATTTAAATAATTAATTATTTTGTATCATCACTCACATAACAAATCATTATATATTTTTTTTATAAAATAATATAGTAACCAAATGAAAAATTAAAATAGCTTTCACAAAATTAATTCCATCATTAATATCATCAACCTGTCTTGTCCGCTGCTCGTCACTACTGTCGCGGGCGTTTCCGCTGCACAGCTTAATTTCATTCTCAGCTCTTCGTTTCCAACCGTTGGCAGCCATTTTATATATTTCATCACACCACCCAGCTGGAGCACGTCTTACACTACGCTTGCTTGGCGCTGTCTCCATTCCAGAATGCATATACCCCAAAGGTCAGTTTTGCAACAAATATCAACAGATTATTGCTATTTTGTCTTACTTATCCTTTGATTTGTGTAGTAAACCAAATCGAATTACCTCGCTTCCAATTCGTTTCTTCTATATTCGATTAAAGAGATACTTTTAGCATAGACCTACGTATTGCTCTCTAACTAAGCAGTGAGCAACCTAAATAGGTGGATCATCTCGTTGTAGTTTCTCCGCTTATCATAATAGACGCATTCTTAAAAATTTTCTTAAAACTTTTAAGAATGCGTCTGTTTTAGAATTTTAATTTAAGCTTGCAGAATATGATGTTCCTTCATCATGACATCATTTATTTAACTATCATAAAAAATATCACAAACAAGAATAATAAAGTCTACCAATCAACTACTCTCTTAACTTACTGCTCTATTAACTAGAAACTTTAAATATTTTGTGTAAAATTACACACGGTCCTGCTCACCAGTTGTGTTTTACTAAACTTGGCTAGGTATATTGTATGAAAACATTTCATATAAATAAATGAACTATCTTAAAAAATAGAATTATACACTGTTACCTATCGTGACGGCAATAGAATAAAGAATAATATCAAATTGACTCAGATTATAAAATTATAAATAGAAGTTACAATCCTACTAAGCAGTTCATAGTAATAAACAATATTATAAACAAATTTTCTTTAAAGTTAACCATATATCATTTCCTTTCCAATTTGAATATTTCAATATGTTGGAAATATTTCCAGCTATTGTCACATTTCCTGTCCCGCGTTATTACAATATTCATGTACAAGCAAACATAATATATAAATTATATTATGGCCTTATAGTATATGTATGTATATGTTTCTACTTAAAATATTTCTTACATTACTTTTCACCTAATACATATGCATATTGAACAAACTTTAATAGATATAATCTATATGACAATTGATAACAAAACAAAGCGATTATAAAATACATGTTGTACATATAAAGAGTCTTTAGTGACCATGAAATATTTATCGATCTCACATAATTTTCTAGTATCTATAAAACTCCACCATATTAACTTTATCTTCCAACTCTAAATTCCATCTAATGAAAGTTGTTATTATTTTATTAAATTTAACAGTTTGTTTGTTGTAAAAAAGCAAAAAGAATTATAGAAAAAAGAAAAATAAAAGGAAATCAAGTAGACGGGCTGCAGTATTTACACTATAGGTAGGTATATTAATTACGTCTATATTATATTAATTACATTAATTACGTTTGATTCATCCTTCATTATCTAAAAATTATATATTTTTTAAATTTTATTGATTATTTTATGAGCTATAAATACTTACTACATATCAAGCCTCATATTATATACGTTGTATTAACTTCAATGGTAAAGTCAAGTTAGTAAGCTGTATAGTTTTCTCTTATGAAATAATTGTAACGGTACCTTTTTAAAAATATAGAATCTGACGAATTCCACAAGCTGAAGTTATCAAAAAGTATCTATGAAGCTTAATGCAGCTACGGGTTGCCTATATTCCTGTCTCCGTTTTTCTATTCCTTCTTCACTCTTTTTCTATCTATAGCTCTCTCATTCTGTTCCCATTTTGGTTTATGATGCCATGATGTGATCACACAACCCTTCACCTTGAGTAACTGGAACTACGATGCGTGCAATTTGCCATTATATGTATATATATTATTGGCATTGATAGAAGATGATTCTATCGATGAAGATATTTTTATATTTACATTTAGCTTCAATCTTTGTCCCTAGTGGGGTAGTCAGAGAGAACGGAGCGCGAAACGCTACGGTCTCTGTACCTCTTTCGCCTCGTCCACTGTCATCAACCTCTTCATACATAGCCTCCGGGATGTCCTCATGCTTTTTACGTGACCTTCCTCCAGTATCTTTGATACTGTGTTTTCAAAGGTCAACCGAGGTCTTCCCCTACCACCCTTACCATTTACTTTTCCATCATAAATCTTTTTGCCATTCTTTCATCACTCAACCAATGCCTGCAACTCGCATTCTGATGATGTAATGAGCACTGCATCATCTGAGCACAGCAGGCAATTCACATTCAAGTCACCTTTCACTTCCATGTCATTTTATTTCACTCCTTGAGCGAAACAAAGTGATGAAGAAGAAAATAAAAAAGTAATACTATAATACAAGTAAAAAAAAATCAAAATTAGCTTCACGCTGTATCCCGCACAGACGGGTTGGGAGAGGGAACCTAGTGTTAAGACACTCCGTTCCCCACTTTCTGCCGAATTCTGGAGGCATTGCGTGATGAGTGGTAGAACTCAGCGCCGCGCTTTTGCCTCGACACCAGAGCGAAGAAATGGAAATATAAATTTAAGTAGGTAAATATTTCATATCCTCGAGTGGGGATCGAACCCACAACCAGTCGGTTTTACAGTCATAGTTTGTGCCCCTGCGTCATGACTGGCCTCGAATATATATTACAAGTAGTTTTTTTAATATATAATACAAGCATTTTATTTGATGCTATTTCGTGAGCTTTTCAATGAATTACATTCAATCATTTAAAAAAAATAAAATTGATAGACTAAGAAAGTCACTTCTATCAATACATATCTTAATCTGAAGCTTTAGTATTTCAAAATAACATTTTTTTGCACATTCTCACAACCAAATCATCAGATTATTATATGAGAGCTTTTTTCAGGTTCACTTAACATCCACTTAGAAAATTTAACGCGCTCGATTATTTTTTTTTTCATTTTTAACCATTATGTACGACCTCCATCATGGAAACAATCAGATTAACACATTTACATTTTTAAGAATACGTAGGACATAGATGACATCAATATCTGACGCGCTAGTATGTCCATGCAACAGATTTTTTACATTTTTGAAAATCTATAGCCGCTCTCCCGCCGATCAAAAGTTATATATTATATGACATTCTTTTCTTTTTATCATTTAAACAACCCTTAGGTTATATAGGTTTTGCTCTTATTATATAGGTCTTGCTCTCAATGACGGTCGAGCAAATCCCAAGTTAGCATTGTGGGCTCCCCTACCATAAGTGCCTAATTTGATATTTGTTATGACAAAGTTAGCGTTTTAGCGGAAAATTTTTAAAAATAAAAATAAATATTTAGATTTTATATTGTTATATATATATAAGTGATATTTTTTAATATAGTTTTTTTTAGATATATTTCATATATATTAAATAAATACACATTTATTTATTTTTTATATCTGTCACAATTTCTGTGCAATCTGGTATACATATATATGACCTTATATTCCTTTACTTAAGTTTTAGCTATAACTTATCACTTAACCCTATGTGCGCCGGTAGTCAAACTCAATGTATCATTTTTTTAGCTTTAGCTTCAGGCAGTTCCTTGTACATAGCTCCCATTAAGGCATTTTCGCACTTACGCTTTTATTTGAGTGTTGGAACTTAACGCCGTGCGTTTATCTCTTTACCAGTGGGAGGAAATTAAAATATTAAATCTTTAATTTCCTCGAGTGGAAATCGAATCAAAAACCTGTCCCGTTTATAGTCGCTCCCTCGTGCGCTACGACTGGCTTCAATTAAATTATTATTGTTATTATTATAAGGAATTACACTATTAAAATGTTGAGATGCTTAGATATTTGTTACTTGATAACTCCACATCCCTTAACAAAACCTTATACAAAGGTAGTACAGGATTTGGATTAACGTATAGGATTATAGAGCTCAGAAGCCGGAGGCAAAAATTTTGCTTCAAATAGCAAATAGGGCAGTGAAACAAAAATAATCAAAAAAAAATCTTCGCTTTATATAGCTATGAAGCTATATATATCGAATATTATAAGTACACATAAGCATTTCGACGGTACCTAAGTAAAGTATCAAAAATAAAAATCTTATTAGAAATACTCTTCTTAATAGTTCAAAAAAGCAATAAAAATATTTGCGATTTTTCATTTTCGATACTTCACCATTAAAGACCATCGATTTATGAAACATACTATTATGTATGTTTGGCAAGGAGAGTAATTTGGCACATAGTTTAACCTTATGTCAGTGGTAATTAATGTATGTATTCACAATGTATTCCGAACAAGATTACGTACCAT
>DWLH01001419.1:0-13036 GCA_018249795.1 Heliconius telesiphe telesiphe
ACATTTATATGTTCATTTCTTCGCTCTGGTGTCGAGGCAAAGCGCGGTGTTGAGTTTCGCCACTCAACACGCAATGATTCCAGAAATCGTCGGAAAGTGGAGAATGGAGTGACTTAACACTAGATTCTCTCTGCCTACTCTGCTATGTGCAGGATACAGCGTGAAGCTGATTGCATTTTTTTTTTTATTATTTTTATGATGTCGTTAGTTCCGCCACTCAACATGCAATCCTTCCAGAATTCAGCAACAGCTTTACGCTGAATCTCGCTAAGATCAGGATAGACAAAGGAAACCTAATGTTAAGACATTCAACGCCGGGCTTTTGCCCTAGTGTCAGAGTGAAGAAATTAAAATATTAATAAATAATATTTCATTCCCTTGAGTAGGAATCGAACCCGCAAACTTCGCGTTACAGTCACACACTTGTGCCCCTGCGCCACGGAGGTCTCAGTTTAATATTACATACGGTCTCGCTCTGTTAAGAAGACAGTTTATCCACCACTCACAAAATGTCTCGAAAAATAGATGACACCGTGGTGGGGAACGGAGTGTCTTAACACTAAGTTTGATCTGCCATCCTACCCGATATACCGTGAATTTAGCTACACTTTATTTACAACAAATAATATAATTATTGTATAACAAAATGTTCATAACATTAAAATACGTAATAAATAAGAACTTTGACACCATCTAAAAGTACTAGCGATGACAATTCAAAAATTTAACAGAAATTCTTTGTTCCACAAGAGTTGACTCACGTAGAAGCACTATGTATAAATGACTGTAATGTATAACTATAAACACTAATCCGTACTACTTCAAATTAATACGATGTGAGTCGACACTTTTTATACCCTTGCGCTTAAAATATTGGAACTGCATTGTTTTTCCGTACTTTTGTCTGAAGAAAAAAATATTTTCAAGCTCATATCAATGTGGGTTGAGAGATGGATTTTAAGACAGTACATCGAGACACTGCGTGAGAGGTGGAATTTAGCGCCGTGTTTTGTCTACCAGAGTGTAAATAATAAAAATAATTTAAGCATAATCAATCATTCTCACGTGACAGGATTGCTCCTACAACGATTACAATAGACAGTTTTATTGTTAATTTAGATTCTAAATATAAAAATAATGACATTTTTTATAATAAAGTCTACTAAAACCATTATTGTTTGGTTTTGTTTTATAATTACGTACGTTTATGTAACTAAAATTAAATTCAATTAAATCAGCTTCACGCTGTATCCCGCACACAGCAGGGTAGGCAGAGGGAACCCAGCGTTAAGACACTCCGTTCCCCACTTTCTGCCGAATATTTCGCGCTTTGCCTCAACACTAGAGCAAAGAAATAGAAACATACATTTTAATAAATATTTCATATAATATAATATAGTTTAAAAATAATAATATTTAATTTAGATCATGCATACACGCACTTTTCAAACCATGTTCTAAAATCAATAAAATTTTAGCCAATTTTATAGTATATGAAGAACTATTTTTATATTTTACGAAGTTTTTTTTATTTTAAGGAACAACGACCCAAAAGTCAAAAGTCAACGGAAATGTTTCCATTTAGATATAAATTTATATCCATGAATATATTAGAGAAAACTTCGGCGACCAGTAATAAATAACGATGTCACGTAATGTGACACTCTTGTTAGGCTTTTAGCGAAAACTATGATTTGGACTTTTACGATAGACACGTAAGTAATGATTGTAATGTGATTGAATATTATTGTGATATGGTTAGAACGACGCTCCTTACTAATAAAAGTATTATATTTTATTACATTACTAGCGGCCTGCCCGCGGCTTTGCCCGCTTGAATTACATGATTATTCATTTAAGAAATAGAAATATTACAAACAGCCTTAATTATTAATTAATAGATTTGGGTAAGTATTCACGATATTCTTTGTAAAATAACTAATATTAGCTCCTGTACAGTTTTTAAATTAGTAACATATATTATTAGTTAAATATATAATTGGTATACAGAATATACATGGAAAGCATGTTTTCAGGCATTTTTATATAATCTATAAAATAATCAACATTTTGGGTCAAGTTCAAGTCGTACTCATGATCCGAGAGTTTCGTACCAGTTTCATGAATGAGAAGAAGATACACCAAAAGAATAACTTATTAAAGTTGTCATTTTATATCAAATTAAGTACAGAATAAAATTTGTACCTAGTGGTTTTTTTTGTGACACAAATACAATAAATTGTCAATTTTCGAAAAATAATTTTGGAATTTTTCTTTATACGTGCCGTAAGTTTTAACTTCTAAACAAATTTCGTAATTGTATATCAACGGAAACTACCCTATAGTTTTGATAGAAAATGCGACAAATAACGAAGCACAAACCCGACTGTTAATCCTAATAAACTATTGGGCTTGTTTATTTTCTTTTTAGTTTTATGCAGTCGGGGTTTTTGTTTTACAAATATATATTTTTTTATATTTTCAATGTACAGAAATGACTTTTCTACAGATTTATTATAAGTATAGATAAAATCTACTGGTTGTGGGTGTGTGTAATGTTCCGTTTCATATTGCAGCTCGCAACTTGGTTTGCGTGAATTATAAAACATAATATCCACTTTAAGTCTGTTTCTGTTCTTGCACTACTCTCCCTATGAAACTTACATGAAAAACAAATTTCAGAGTTCTACGATACGTAGGTATGTATGTAGTCCATATGCCAGTCGGCAATTAAAGAGTTTTTTATGTATAGATTTATTTATTTGTCCCCAAACCTACATCCAATCAGATATGTTTTGTTTGTTAAATTGAATTCTAAACAAATGAAAGTAGTTATATAATAAAGTTCACTGTTCAAGGCGGCGAGGCGGAGTATCATAATATTCGAAACAAGCATCTTCTACTGGCAGTTAAACTAGAGGCAATTAGGTACGTATCTCATTTTTCGCTTAATTTTTTTAAAATTAATTAATTACTTTCAGGCGTTGTACCACTCAGCTGCTGTAACCATAGTATATATTAAAGCTCTCATTTCTCCATCGTCATTACAAAATGTAACAACGCCAACGAGTGTGATCTTATTTTTGTGACATTTCAATAATGTATTTTACTTTTGCGAAGTCTTAAACAAAAATTTAATTTCGTCCATCGGCTTATTTACTCGTACACGACAGACACATTACTTACGTCAGTCGAGCTCTTTTGTTTATTATTTAAATGAACGAAAATAAAATATAATTTTCGAAATTCGAAACATACGAGTACCAAAACACAGTTTTGGACAAATTATTTATTTTAATTCATTCAATAGTTATGACGAATAGTGAATTAAATTTAAATTAATGTTCAGACTATTCTGTTAATTATTAATATGCAGTGCAGAAAAGCAGGAAAATAAAGTTATCAAAATATTTTATATATGAAAAAGTTATATAATAGGTTAGAGGCCGTCGTGGTGCAGTGGTACAAGCGTGTGATTGTAACTGAGACGATTGTGGGTTCGATTCCGTCTAGGAGAAATGAATTATTTATTTTTTTCAGCTTCACAAATTTTAAAAAAATATGTGAAGCTGAAAAAAACGTTAATAATTTTTCCTAATATTCTTAAAGTAAAACTATCTAATTAGTTTGGGCTGCTTATTACATAAAGTAAAATAGCCGTTAGTAAGCAGCATTTATCCTAAAACACATAAAAATTGACTATTTCTTTGAATTTTGAATCTACAACCCACAATAAATAATCTACACCACTGTACTCTTCAATGTATTGTTCTTGGGCACAACCCAGTTGTCTTTTGTCTGCGATCGAAGGGATAGAAACCAGGCACTGTCGTTGTAACGGAGACATCCTTTGTCCACGCCTTCTAACTGACTGTCCTTATTTAACTTACGTATTTTACTTATTCATATGATCAAATTGAATAAAAATATTTTTCTTTTCACGCTATGTCCCACAGGGTAGGTAGAGAAAACGCAATGTTAAAACATTGCGTGTTAAGAAATGAGAAATAATCTATAAGAAAGTAAGTAAGGAACAAAGAGAAAAAAAAATATGTTAAATTATTTTCATATTAAATCTGGCTGATCTATTATTTTCAACTTTGCGATTTCAAGGCAATGTTTTTACTAAATACGCCATACTTTACCAGAACTGTCCAAAAATAAAATAATATCAAGAATAAAATTAAAAGGAAGTATTTAACACTTAACAACTCATTTGAAATAAAAAAAAACGTAGCTGGAATCGATCTTGTGTCTCTTGGACTATATTCAAGGGATGCTGGTTCGAGTTTCGCTACGTTCAAATTTTTATACGTTTTATAAAACCTATATCTACCTGTATAAAATAATATTTAAAAAAATGGTTGTAAAATAATTTTATTTGAGATCAGCTCTACATACCCCACGATAACATTTACTGGTTTAATAAAGCCCAATTTAAAAGTAATAAATATAAGTTGTTGATATAATTATCGATATAACTCGCCCTCACCGAGCAGCGCCTGGAATAATGACAAAGCGCTAACGTGAACTCTTAACAAGTTTTGGCAATTAACGAAGTTTCTTAATCTTTGTAATTGGGAAATTTATTTAAGCAGAATAATAGCTTTTTGGTTGAAAAATTTTACTTGGAAAATGAAGAAGATAGTCACGAGATTGGCTAAGTTTAAATGCCTAATATAATCTTTGATAAGTTAAAGAGCTCCGCTACCTGGCCTGATATTGTCTAAAAGGTAAGTTGAGTGATAGAATATATAAATATATATGATAAATTAATACATTTTTCGGTTTTTATTTTTTTTAAAGAAAACTATCATGAAATTGGGGATGAAAACCAAAAAAAAATATCTTGAGACCCTAGGCTAGTACCATGCAAAAATTCATTTATTTTTGTCCTGTAGTTTTTGCGTGATTGGCGAACCAACCGAAGACATACCGGCCGGGTTGTATTACATTGTTAAATCTTCCCAATAACAATATTTTTAATATACGAGTACCTTCCATGTACAGACACCGATGAGTTCCGATTTTATTAAAAATATAGATACGAGTAAGTTGTTTTTTTTTTTAAACTAATGACTCCTTATGGGAACTTCAAAAATGCAACCCTAAGGTTTTAATAATTTGTACATTAGAAATCTTAAGTGCTTTGCAAACACTACTTATTAAAACAGGAATGTAATTCTGTGTATTAAAGGTAGCCTCACTTATATCGCTGTCTTTTTAGTGTACGAATGTGTTCTCGAGGCAAACCAACTCAGTTTCCGGTGAGACAGTTGCAGTGGTGGATGCAATGAACAGGAAAGTGTTTTAGTTTTTGATATTTGAGCCTTGCCCGTCGTTTCGGCGGGTGTTTAGCTTTACCGTCAGAATTAAAGTTAAAGTGTGCATGTTTATTTTAACTAAATTTGAGAATAATGCCAGATTTACATCATATATTCTTTAAAAGAAGATTAAATAATATATTTATTTCAATTTTAAAAAAGAAGTTGGTTTTTTAACTACTTATTTTTTTTTTAGATCTTTATTTATTCAGATTCACCAGTGGTAATTACATAAATTTTACAATAATATTTTTTAATTCAAATTTTTTTATCATTAAATGCATTACCTTTTAAGGTGAATACCGCATGCAACATTGGAGATTAATATGCAAAAGGTTTTATGTTAATACAAAAAAGAAAAAAAATATAATACCCGTCATTTCGACGGTTAGCATAAAAGAGTACACACGAAGGTTGGTTATTTAGAGTTAAGTAAATAATTCATTAGTTTAAGCGGGCGAAGCCGCGAGTGGGTTGAGTTGGAGTTATAAATATATAGAGGTAATCGTGGCGCAAAGGCACAAGGGTGTGACTGTAACGCGACGATTGTGAGTTCGATCCCCACTCGAGGGAATGAATTATTAATATTTTCTTAATATTTTAATTTTTTTGGTCTGGTAGAAAAGCGCGACGTTGAGTTCTGCCACTCAACACGCAATGCTTCGAAAAATTTAGCGGAAAGTGGAGATCGGAGTGTCTTCAGTCTAGGTTCCCTACCTAACCTCATCACTTCCTAGAATACGATAGCGGCACTCAAAGATAAACTACTCCAGGAGGGTACCAGCACCTCCGGTGTTCCCTCCCTGAGTCTTTAAACTCAGACCACCCGTTGAACTCTGGGGAGGGCACAGGGCACTCTTAACGTGGACTTTTGCAATATCAGGGCTTTACAATTTAACCTGAATGCCGACCACCACCATCTCGAGACGGCACGTTCGGCCTTGTTATTCCTGACGGCGACTCAGATTGCCCGACTGAGCGACAAAGCTTATCTTCAATACCCCGGTTACAAAAAGAACATAACATTATGCCTCATGCCGAAGTCGCTGTATTCATAAGGGTGAACTTAAGTTTCCGTCGTCTTGCTAATTTTGAAAGTTGGGACATGTCAACTTTTTGGCTGCATTTTGACTCAGACGATCGTATCCGAGTCTACATATGACTTTACAGGTTGTATAGTGGTAATGCAGAAACGGATCGACTCATGGAGCACATGCCATCGGCAATCGATGATATGCTCTTAGATCCCCTCCTTTGAGGTCGTGATACTCGGATTTTAATGCGCACAATGCCAGTTGGCTTGGATCACGCACCACCGACGTTGCGGGGAGGACTATATTTGCTCTTGCTAAGGCGAACGAATTATCCCAATTGGTTGAGTCGTCTACGCGGCTCCCAAAAGTGGACAACCACAATGCCTCCTTATCTCTGGGGGCCGGTTTGCTTCTCTTCTGATGATCCTAGTACCTGTGCCGCTGCTGTTGCCGACGTGGTTCTAGAGGGCATGGCCCTTTTTTTCCTAGCAATGTAGTGCTAATAGGTAGCAAATCACAACCTTGGTTTGATACGTCTTGCAATCTTGGTACGTTTAGCAAAGGCATATTCTGATATGCATATTCTGGGCTTAGGCACTGATTACTAAGGATCTGAAGGTGAAAGCTTCAAAGAGGAAATATAACCAAGCGTCTAAGTACTTTAAGAGGCAAATTGCTAGAGCAAGTTCCGAGCATATCGCCTAAATCGGTGAGAAGCTTGAGAGCTACTCGTCTGGATCATGCGTTTTGGGCCCACTCAAAGGCTTCGCAACTTTAGAGGGCCTTCGCTTCCGCCATCACGCACACTAAATTACATCTTTGTTCAATAAAGAGAAAGCCGCTCTCCTGGGCGCTCTCTTTGTCTCTACTATGGATAACGGAGGAACAACGCCATCAACAATCCCGCGGTGCCAGAGCTTAATGTCAGAAATTAAATTGAACCAAAAAGCTGTTAGGCTAGCTCTGTCTTCTTCGAACACCCACAAGTTGAGCGGGCCAGATGGCATCTCTCCTTGTTCCGTTCTCCGTGTTCCGTTCATTCAGTCAGCGTAGTCTCAGACTTGTGGAAGAGCGCTCTTATCCACCTGATCCCGAAGAAAGGCGATGGTTCTGATCCATCTAACTACAGGCCTATTACTATCACCTCCCTGTTCTCGAAAGTGAAGGAAAGCAATATCAATAGCCAGCTCTTGGTTTATCTGGAGGATCACCGATTGATTAATGATAGTCAATATAGCTTCCGCCATGGTCGCTCAACCGGTGATCTTCTGGTTTACTAAACCCACCGCTGTGCTGCGGCTATTGAAAGCAAGGGAGAGGGCCTGGCAGTTAGTTTGGACATGGCTAAGTCCTTCGATACGTCTTTTGCTCGGAATACATGAAGAATACAATATATCGTATCTTCTATTGAGGCATCTCTCGAGAATGCCTCCTCAAGAAATTTGGTTCAAGTCAACCCACTGAAGGTAAAAGTGTCGTATCGCCAGTCTTCCAAAACACTTCTCTTGTAGCCAGTATCAGCATTTTTCGAGTGACTGCGAGTATCGTGATCATCTGGAAAGCAAGGCCAACTTGGCATCATGAGAAACTGGGAGTCATCAGCAGAGCGAGAAGCCCTTCATGCCAAAACACTAATTGGGCCTATATAGGGGCCTAGGTTCGGCCTCATATGAAGTATTGATCTCATCTCTGGGTGATACTTGAACCATTTGATCGCATACAACGTAGAGCCGTTAAAATGCATATGTAGCTCCTCTGGTGTTGCACGGTGCTCACTTACCACTAGGTGACCTGAACGCTCGCTTATCTTTTCGATAAAATAATTACAGTATCGTTTAGCGCTTCGTTTTCTATGAGTACCCCGCTAGAGAAAAAGTTTGACGTAATTGAAAATTCCGTCTTTTTTTCTTCTTCCATTTTTGAACTTTAATTTTTGATGTGTCCGTACCTATAATAAAAACGTATGTTTTGGGCGACAAAATTTTACATTTAAAGTTTAAGTAAATTCAATTTAAGATTATGCAAACAAAATGAAGCGTTACTTATAAGATTTTATGAAATAAGTATTTTTTTAATTTTATTCCCAAGTCCAACCTAGAGACAAAATAGATTGTAAAATTCCAATAAACAAAGTCAGCCGATTTTCTTGCGATCGTCTCTCAATAATAATTCTTTAGCTATTTATATAGAAATTTGGATATTTTTTTACTTTTCAAAAAAATTCAGCATATGAATTAGCTTCATAAAAAAATGTATAAAACAAATTCATGTATCTCTGCGCTTAGAAGGGTAGGTAGAGGAGGCATTATGTCAATATTCTATCCCTCACTTTTCGCCGAATTTTTGAGACATTGCGTTTTGGTTAGCGGAAGATAGCTCCACGTTTCATCTATGAGAGCAGGAAAATGAGAATAAATTAATATTTTTTAAGGTATTTATTTCTTGTGTTATAATTTATTTCATAAGTTTGATTGTGATATACATTAACTATTAGAAAAACATTCATATTAGAAACTCTAGAAGTTTCTCCATCGTAGTGAGATGAAACACAATCCGACTATAAGCGTGATTAATTTCCTTCCCTCTCTTAGTTTATACAAAGCGCAATTCTAAGATCGGTGACTAAATACGTAATTCGGGTGGAAAGTAGAGTACAAAAGCTGTCAAGCAAAGAAAAACAAAAAATAATAATAAACATATTTCAACTGAGAATGCTTCTTAGTAATAAATATACCTACATTTGTACAAGACTATATTTTAGATAAACTAAATAAGCTTGATAAACGTTCTTCTATTCCTTAAATAAAATGTAAGAGAACATCCATAAATCATAAGACACGAGCGCTCCGATAACTTCTTATATTTGTCACTTACAATAATATGATAAATACGCTTAGAAAACATTTTCACGCTGACAACAAGTGTTTGAGTTGATAAATTCAATTTGGATTTGAACTTTGGATACGTTTTCATAAACTTGGATGTTTTTGTATAATTTTAGTGAATTGAGGTTGCTCGAAACTGCCCATCAAAAATAAACTGTTTTCGAAGAGATCAATAAATTAAAACAATATATTTTTAGCTTCATGCTATATCCCTATCATAAGGTATCCAGTATTAAGATAGTCGGTTCTTTATTATCCGCCCAATTTTCGAGGTATCTCGTGTTGAATGATGCAACCGAGCTTCGTGCTTGACTTATTATCAGAGCGAAGAAATTCTAATAATTGGCGTTCACAAACAGACGCTGTAATGTCACGACAACCTGTTTTTTACATTTTTTGGAGTGCTATTCCTCATTTAGGAAAGAAAAATAATTAATTAGAAAACGTATAAAAATTTTAACGTAGCCGACCTGGTCGGGTTTTAGGAGGCGCGGGTTCGAGTCCCGCTACGATCAAATTTTTATGCGTTTTCTAAATAAGTATAATATTTAACATGTTTTTTATAATATAGTATACCTATTAACATACATAATATATTTAAAAACAACCCATCAAATACACTGTTTTCTAACATACCTCAATACGCTAAAACGATATAAACTAATAGTAAATTACTCAATTTGACAGCGAACTTGACTTGAGGTGATACTCAAACACGACACTGGTCGACTGACATATTGAATGATGAGGGTATCGGTACTGGCGTTTGATATTGACATATTTCTTTTTAATTAATATACATATTTCTTTTTAATATGAATGAGATATCGCAGAAATAATATAAATTTTTGATTAATAAATGTAATTCAGAAAGAAAATTAATTTTGTATATACGCATTTTAAAATTGATTGCTGTATCTCAACTTGTTACTAACTGATTGATATTCACACTCCACTTCGCTATCTGAGTTAAAACTTACTTGTAAATTTTCCACCATTTACTAATTTCCAATATAATTTTATGCTAAAAAAAAGGTAATTTTAAATATACGTATAGTTATCTAGTGTCAAAAAATCGTTTTCGCCCGCAACTTTTTTGTTTGGATTTTAAGATGAAGAACTAAACTAGAAAAACTAAATCCCCGTTTCCGTAGGATAGGTTTTTCGTGATATCCTCTCTTCGTCTTTCTAGACTCCGTAACCTACCTACATACCAAATTTTAACTTTATATATCCACTACTATCATCTGTGGGTGGTTTGTCAGTATCTCAGTCAGTCTCAAAAGAAAAAAAAAATCGAATCAAAAGCACATAAACCTATAACTAGTATTATTTTTGTCCCGTAACAGCAAAATCATTTGTCTATTAGAGTAAAGCACCCTAATAGACAAATGTTTATTCCCGTGAGATGTTACTGTGAAAATGATATAAAATATTTCTACGTATTTTACTGGCCTTTTAGTTTTACATATATATTTCTAGATTTTCAAATGAATTTATAGAAAAAGATAGTGACAAATTTCTCCTTAATGTGATATTTTACTAACTTCACACTGTTTCCTAAATATAGCAGGGAAGGAGGAGAGGGAACAGAGGGAACTTTGTGTTAACACACTCCATTTCGATATAAGAAATGAAACGCAAAACTGCACTTGGAATTGAACGCACAGGCGCTTACCCTGCTGTTAGTGGGATACAGAGTGAAGCTGTTGAAAGAAAAACAACATAACGTCGAACAACATAACAATCGTTCAAACACGTAAGTGATCACCGCCGCCCACGACCCCATGCAACATCAGAGGAGCTACAGGCGCGTTGCCGGCCTTTAAGGTGTGTTGGGCGCCGGAGCCCGGCATTACCTGATGCGAAACGCAGTGGCATAAAGCCACTACTTCACGCCGATTTTAAATGCCGGGGGTGGTAATGATCCGGTCGAGTCCGCCCATGCGTGTTGCCATTGCTGGCGACGTGACTCTACCACACGTACTTTAGTCGCCTCTTACGACACCACCAGTACCAGGATGATCCTATTCTAGGCCGGGATCACACGGCACTAAATAGATGTGCTAAAAGTTGTAATTTTAATGGAAATTTCAGTATCATTTCAGCTGCGCTCGGTGAACTTGATTTTAAGGCAATATCAAAACTAATAATAGGACGCACTAATCAACTAATCGATACACTCTCGTTACGATTCCACCAAAACACCGCACTAACGAACTATTAATGAATTTCAGTTACACTAAAACAGTTCGTATATCGCAGATGGACATTGATCAGGGATGGATTTGGGTTAAAAGTAAGTTTTTTTAATATATTTTTTTAGCTTCTCTCATATATCAGGGTAGATATAGGGAACTTTGTGCTAGCACAATCCTTTCCCCATAAACGATTAATAATTTGCCTTTGTGTGTTGAATGGCGGAACTCAACGCCATGCTTTATCTTTTTGTTATTTTGCTTTTTTCCAAATTTTTTTCCTATTTATTCCGCGAACCTCGAAAGACGAGGAAAGATAAAATAAAGGATTACATTATTTTCCGTCTATTTTTATGTCAAGTTAATTTTTTATGAAATAGCGTGGTATTTTGTATTAATTTCAGCTTTATATCTATCAATATATCAAGAAATTAATGCAAAATATCCATTAAAGCCCAGAAAAATTAAGCTTCTAAGTAAACGGAATTAAATTTCTTTATAAAAAAAGTATAAGAAATTTGATCAAAAGAGCATTTATGCATCGTTTTTGATACATTTTATATGTATTTCACCGTGTTGTCAAAGTCCTAAAGCGTTATTTTGAAGAACCTACAGTTACAAAATTTGTTACAAACAATAAATTTACAGGTTTTACAGAATAAAATAATTACAAATTAGTAGCTCATTTTTTATTTTTTTTGGTGTACTTATATTTAAAACATTTCTGCTCTACTCTGACAAGATTTACCACTCACATACGCAATGTCTCGAGGTCGTACGGAAAGTGGAAAACGGAGTATCTTTAAAAGATTACAATTTTAACCTCAGAGTCATTGTTTCTTTAATTCCAATCAGAGAAACCTTTAGCTTCATTTAAATAATAAATAAAACTTTATATAATATAATATTAATATTCAATTTGTAAACAAAGTAAACATTTCAAAACAAGATAAATATTATTATATAGAGTATTAACAGTTACAAAAAAATATATTTTATATAGCCATAGTATATCAATACAGCCCTGTCGTAACAACTTGTTTATGGTAACTCATTCATTCGCTTGGGCATGTTCGAAGGGAAACAAAATACTGCAGTATTTAATTACGTATTAGTAAGCGGTCGGGTTTTGAGGTTGATCAATGATTTAAATATATACAGTAGTTTTATTTAAATCATGTTTAAGCAAAATGATATACGTTCATAGAAAGCCTTGCATCAAGACACTCCGTTTGCAACTTTTTCTCAATATCGAGTCACTGTATGTTCACCAACGAAACCAAACGCCGTCTTTTGTCTTACAGGGCCAAGTTATTTAACATACGCTGGGGTCAATCACTAATATTTTATAACAAATATATTCCTCGCCTCGAATAATTACATATTCTATACTTATTTAGAAAACGTATAAAAATTTGAACGTAGCGGGACTCGAACCCGCGCCTCCTGGAAACCGACCAGGCGCTTCGACCACTTAGCCATACGTTCTCGCCAAGCTACGTCGAAATTCTTATACGCTTGTTACAACTTATTTATGTTGTTAGCATCTCTGTAGGGAGATTTTTACAAATTTCCGCTACCCAAAGATAATTACT
>DWLH01001420.1:0-13033 GCA_018249795.1 Heliconius telesiphe telesiphe
TAAGAAATAAATACAAGAATGCTGTTCTGCCTCTTATTCGTGCAAAAAAATGTTTGTTTTAACATAACTCGACAACACGCATTGAGATAATTAATTTGATAAAATATGTTTTATCTAGTTATTTTATATATCTTAAACATATGTTAATCCAGATAATGAATTTAAACCTAAGTTATTTTAAGACCTTACTAATTTACAGATAGAAGTAAAATCTTGCCTTTTTTGCAAATTTAAGGAAATTTTGAAAAAATAAATAAATAATAATAATAAAAATATCTAAATATCTAATATCTAAATGTACAACCGTGCACATTTTTAGTGTTACATAAAACAATATATAATATATTAAAATTTTAAAATATTATTTATACAAATAGACTTTTGCAAGGACGTTTTAAATCGCTGAATAAACATGAAATCTACCACCAGTTCGGAAGGCAGTTTTGTTGAGAAGAACTGTGGGAAAACTTAACTGATTCGTATTTAGATTTTATTTAGAGGATTTAGTTTCTTGTAACGTAATGCCTTTTACCACTTTTTCTTTAAAACATAGTATGCGTAAAAGTAAGTTGTAAAAGGCGTAATTTTTTTAGCCGGACCTTACAAATCACCTTTGTACTAAATATGAGAGCCATATTTGAACCTATAGTCATCACGATTATTAATCTTCGACCGATCAAAAATCGAAAAATGGACAGTATTTTTTTAATTTAAAATTAATTAGTTTAAAAATAACAACAATAGTATTAATGAATAAATCAATTAACGTTCACATTAAAATATTTTATTATAATCACATATATGTGTATATTTACGACACTAGTTAGATAATATTCACGTGTTAAATGAAACGTGTTTGTTGATGGAATACAAAGTTTTGCTACCGGCTTTACATGCTTCGCTTATTTTATTTGCAAACGAAACCTAGTCTTAAGACACGCCGATCCCCAATTTTAGGGACTCTGTGTGTTGTGTGGCGCAACTCAACGCCGCGCTTTATCTTGTTAACTAATAAATATTTATTACGTTCCACTCTGAAACCTGCGTGTACTGAACCCTAACCCGTCAACAATTAGACGATTTAATGTTGAAATCGGAATCACGACATTCTGTTTTATGTTCATCCTTAGACACAAGAAATGGGGATACATTTTTTACATTTGTGACGTCCCTCTTACTCTCCTTTTTATTAATATATTAAATAATTTTCTAGTAAATCCTAACTAAATATGTGAAAATGCCAATTTTGACATTTATTATAGTTACAGATAAAAAGAAAATATGAAATATAATAAATTATAAAATAAAGAACAAAAACTTTAATAATCAATTTTGTTAAAATGTTAAGAACTAACATTTAAAATATTAAAAGACACAAAAATGTTTTACGTACAGCAATAATAAGAAACTTGTATGCATAAACTCTTATGTAATATAATCTGCTATGTAAATATACATAGTACATGTTTCTACATGTGAGCCTGTATTAGGGGATTTCCACAAATCCTTTATTGAGGATATTTTTAATATTAAATCTATATTTTATGTTATTGAGCTTATAGCCTTTTCTCCACTTCCTTATGAGAGAGACTTTGGAGTTGGCAGATTGATGCTGGGAATATAGTGTTAAGATATTCCGTTTCTATGAAAAGATTCGTTTCGCGTGTTGAGAGGCGAAACTCAATGCCGTACTTGCCTCGTTATCTAAACAAGAGAATTAAAATACTAAATATTTAATTTCCTTGAGTGGGAATTAAACTCACAACCTACTAGCGACGGGACTAGCTTCTGAGAGACGCAAAATAAAAAGGAGAGATGAAAGAATTAGTAGATGTTAACTTTGCTTTTCTTTCCTTATATCTTTATTTCTCACAGGAGGCTACTGTTTTATTAATTAGCGAATTTGCTTCGTAATTAAACTTTTTATACAACAAGTTTAAGGAAAAATAACTAATCAGCATGAAATGAGATATTACATCCTTAACCTATCCTAATATAACACTTAGTATATAATTTCTATGCAAAATGTAGTTGCTGTATATATATAATTAAGAAAAAAAACGGAATTTAATTGCTATAAAATTAATAATCAATTTAGGTAATTTATCTCAACTGGGGTCAGGTCAAAAGTTTTATTTATACCAGAGTCTATACATTAAATAATTCTCATTTTACATTATAAACTTTTATTAAGGGTGGCCCAGGGAGAGTCTGGTGTTATGTTATTTCGTACCCCGCTTTCCGCCCTAGATGAGGAAATCCTGTTTTTATTTCTCCTCGTGGCAAAACATTAGTGTCTAATTGTAAATGCGATAACTGTGGGTTCGACTCCAATTTGCGGGAAATATCTTAATTATCTCGATCTATTAATAAAAATAAAACATGGCGTTGAGTTTTCCAACACACAATGTCTCGTTTTTACAATTAGGCTGAAAGTGGCGAACGAAATATCTTAATACTAGGTTCCCTCTGTCTACTCTGCTGTACGGGATACAACGGGAAACTAAAAAAAAATATTTATAAAACTTTAATATTGAATTATAAAACTTCAAAATATTATAAAATCATCGTTTCAATTTGTTTATATTGTAATATGAGCCTATCATAAAACGACCAAAGGTTAAGTAGTATACGTTTCAATAAATATACTTACACTTATGTATATATGTGTTACTATATAAATATTTATATTTATGAGGCCGTAGTGGTGTAGAGGCACATGGGTGCGACAGTAACAGCGACGGATGTGGGTTAGATTATTTAATATATTCAATTCCTCCTCCTGGTAACGAGGCAAAGTGCGGCGTTAAGCTCCACTACTCAACACTCAGAGCTTAGAAAATTCGGCGGAACGAAAGTATGTCAATGGGAACAGTTCGCGAGGCTTAACCTGAGCTTTGTCTTTATAAGTGTTTATTAAAAGTAGAGGCATATTAAAAATCAATTTAAAAATGCAATGAAAAATTTTTTCGTAAATTTCACTCTCGTCTGATGTCGTCTGCACAACCACATTTGTGTTCCCGATTTTTTTTGTAATGCTTGCTCATATATATATACCACATATATATATATATATATATATATATATATATATATATATATATATATATATATATATATATATATTGAGGCCAGTTGTGGCGCAGTGGCACAAAGTGTGACTGTAAAACCGACTGGTTGTGGGTTCGATCCCCACTCGAGGAGATGAAATATTTACTCAAATTTATATTTCCATTTTGACGCTCTGGTGTCGAGGCAAAGCGCGGCGTTGAGTTATGTCACTCAACACGCAATGCCTGTTGAGTGTCTTAACACTAGGTTCCCTCTGCCTACCCTGCTGTTTGCGGGATACAGCGTGAAGCTAAAATATATATATATATATATATATATATATATATATATATATATATATATATATATATATATATATTTTTTCCATACTTGTAGACATATATTGCCTTTATCATTAATTATAGATCGAACACAAAAATAAAATATAAAGAATTAAATATGTGACGCTGCTATCAGAACGAAGTATAAAGCAAAAGATGCGCCGCTCTTGACGGCTAACCTTATACCTACTCTACATATACTCGTATATATGAACACTCATACAATTCTAAAGCTCAGCTTAGACATCTCGCGCTATATATTAGTAAATCAAATCAAATCAGCTTCACGCTGTATCCCGCACACGGCAGGGTAAGCAGAGGGAACCTAGTGTTAAGACACTCCGTTCCCCACTTTCTGCCGAATTATGGAGGCATTGCGTGTTGAGTGACATAACTCAACGCCGCGCTTTGCCTCGACACCAGAGCGAAAAAATGGAAATATAAATTTAAATAAATATTTCACCTTTCGAGTGGGGATCGAACCCACAACCAGTCGGTTTTACAGTCACACTTTGTGTCGCTGCGCTACGACTGGCCTATATACGAGTATATTAGTAGATGAAAGAAATTAGGTTATACGACATTTTTACTACGTTTATAACTAGAAACTATGTCTTAAGCCATACATTGAAGCCATATACTGTTCATTTGTTAAATACTTACCTTCAATAGTAAACACGGTTCTGACATATTTATAAAAACCGCAACACGCGTCACAGTCAGTCAGTTGGGGATTTTTTAGCAAAAAATCATCAAATAAGACTTGCCCTTGACGTAAAATGGCATTAATGTATCAAATGAGCCAGTGTAATTACAAAATTCATTATTGTACCTACAGCGGAATGAATCGTTTTATTACTAGTTACTCTATAATAGAGGTCACTGGTTCAAATTATGTAAAATTTTGTGTTTGGTTTATAACGTGATATATTAAAAGTAATGCATATGAGTGTATTACTTCTATTTTCTTCAGATCTAATATAATATGAGGCCAGTCGTGGCGCAGGGGCACGAAGTGTGACTGTGAAACCGACTGGTTATGGGTTCGATCCCCACTCGAGGAGATGAAATATTTACTTAAATTTTTATTTCCATTTCTTCGCTCGATTGCGGTGTCGAGGCAAAGCGCGGCGTTGAGTTTTGCCACTCAACACGCAATGCCTCCAGAATTCGGCAGAAAGTGGGGAACGGAGTGTCTTAACACTAGGTTTTCCTCTACCTACCCTGCTCTGTGCGGGATATAGCGTGAAGCTGAAAAAATAAAAAAAAAAAGGAAATAATATTGTATGTTGATTAGAAGCAATAATATGCCGTAATAAAGATAAGAAGTAACGTTTTAAGTGAGGCTGTCGTAGTGTAGTGGTAGCTTCTGAGTCTAAACGTGATTATTGTACATTCGATCTTACTTCCATATAAGGGTATAATGTGTTGGGTAAAGCAACCATACACCTAACAAAAATAATATTTAAAATAACTATTACAAATACGGAAATTATATTGCATTTTTTACAATTTACCTATAATCATTTTATAATTTAAGCTATAATTGTTTATAGTACCTACTGTATAAAAATAAATGAATGTTAATTGTTTTTTTTTTATTAATGCGAACGAACAAAGACTATATTGTTCTTATTTCTTAACTTTACACTATATCCCGCATCTAGAAGGGTATGTAGGGTAACCTAGTGTTCACACACTCCGTTCCCAACACTATTTTCGAGATATTGCGCGTTGATTGGCAAAAATTAATGTAGCTCTTTGTCTTGTTACTGAGACGGAGAAAAGAAAATATTTAATTCCCGAAACAAGAATAGGAGTCGAAAGGGAATTTGAGGAGAGATAAGATGTAGCTTCACGCTTTTAACCGCATACCACAGGGTAGGCAGAGGGAACCTAATGTTAAAAAACTCGATTTGCCACTTCCCACTTACCACAGAATTTTAGAGACATTGCGCGTTGAGTGGCTTAATCTAAGAGGCGGGAAAATGTAAGTAATTTACTGTATTAAGTAAGCGTTTACAGCGATACACTATCTGTAACACAAAAATCTGAAACTATCTCTGAGAAACGAAAAAAAATAGATTTTATTGAATGAATGGAGTATAGAATTAGCTAAAACTAGTCTGAATATTTTACACTATATTTGAAAGTGGTAATCAAATCGCATATGCAATTGCGCTATATGGCGCCGCTAATTGTCTACGTATACTGTCGTGTTAGGTTTTTACTAGTCTTGAATTCTACCATAGCACGTTAAGTTAATTTAAATTCGTAGAATCTTATTATTTAAAGTTTATTACTAGTCGTCTTTTAGTAAAAAATGCCGAATAGAAACGCCGTTGTGTAATATACTTAAACTTTTTCCTCCAGGCATTATCCCGGTGTTCGCCAGGGTCTGCCTTCCTGCGCAACCTACCCCACTTTGCACGGTCTTTAACGTCGACCTAAGCTATATATACTTAATATTAAGCCATTATCTAATCTTAAATATGTAGGTATGTCTATGGGAAAATAAATATTTATTTTAATTTAAATATTTAAGTTTGATAGAAGTCCAAAAACGTCATATAGGCAAAGGGAGACGTCGGTTTACCTTCAAAAGCACAATATCGATGATACTGAAGGAAGGTTACATAAAAAGTATTGAAACACTTTCCGAAGAGCATGTATGAAGAGGTTGATAGTGGACGAGGTGAAAGAGGTATGCAGGGACCGTAGCGTTTGGCGCTTCGTTCTCCTTGGATACCCCGTTAGGAATATATCGTGAAACTAAAAAAACAAGCAAATATAATAATATACGAAAAGTAAATATAATAAATAATATATATGTATATAGTATACATTTATTTTATATGTTGCACCAAACTACCGACAGCAAGTGTTTAAACTATTACGAAACTTATTTATGCGCGTTTTTTTCCTTAAAGCTTGAATTACTTTTATGTTTCGAGTTTGATGCAATCTTCAAGTGTAACATATGCAAATAAATTAAAATCAAAGTAGGAAACGGAGTGTCTGAACACTAGGTTCCTTCTGTCTACCCTGCTTTATGCGGGATACAGAGAAGCTAATTTAAACATATGTTTGCTATACTAATTTTATTATTATAAAATTATTAAATTTTATTGTTTTATATTGTTGTCTAGTACAAGTACATCAGGATGTACAGTTTTAATATCTCTATGATCGGTTAAGTAGTAGTTAACGCATGAATCGGTAACAAACAAACAATTTAACTTTCTCATTTATAAGATTAAAGAGTAAATCGGCATATTTTACAGTAAGTAAGTAATTTACAAAAACATATTCAATTATTGCACTTATGCACTTATATAAAATAAGTTATGGTTGCTGTGTAAAATAACTGGTTTTTATAAAATATTTTCGTTGTATTCATCTCTGGGTCAAAGTCGCCCTCATCGTGTATGTCGAATGCACAAGATAATCTCAAGAATATTTGCGTGTTTTTGACATTATTTTTTATTAAAACTAGATTCTTGATTAATATAATAATTAATATAAGTGCATTCAGGGTTGTTATAGAAAGGCGTTGAACATTTTTTCTATATCAAATCAAATCAGCTTTACGCTGTATCCCGCACACAGCAGGGTAGGCAGAGGGAACCTAGTGTTAAGACACTCTGTTCCCCAGTTTCTGCCGAATTTTGGAGGCATTGCGTGTTAAGTGGCAGAACTCAATGCCGCGCTTAGCCTCGACACCAAAGCGAAGAAATGGAAATATAAATTAAAGTATTTATTTCATCTCGAGTGGGGATCGAACCCACAACCAGTTGGTTTTACAGTCGCACTTCGTACCGCTGCGCCACGACTGGCCTTACTTTTTTCTATATAATTAATTAATATGTTAATCATTCAATAACATTTAATAATGGTTGGATATATAAAATAACTAGCTACACGCTGTATCTAGCTAAGAGAAAACCATGATAAAACACTCCATTTCTCACTTCTCGCGCTATTTTCGAGACGTGTTGAGAGGCGGACCTCAATGCCGCTCTTTGTTTTGTTGCCCCGACTGAGAATCGAAACCACCATTATCGCGTTTTACAAGCAGACATTGTGCACCGTGTGTCCTCATTTATATGCATATTGAACATTATTTTTTTTATTAAAAAATTATTGATATATTTGCTGGTTGCTCTGTAATGCAGAGCTTTACTGATTAAATAGCTTTTTGATGTATTATTTAAGAAGTTAATAGTAAGAATTATTAAAACTCTTTTATTTATTTTTTACTTTTTGTTCACTTTTTTAATTTATGTGGCAATAATACATTAAATAAATTTGATTAATATTCGTTTAAAATAAAAAAAAATGCCAAAACTGTTTTGTGGAGTAAAGTAGAGGACTCAGAGAGACGGAAGCGCCAAATACTACTTTTTCTGCATACCTCTTTTGCCTCGTCCACTGTCAACAAACTCAATACGGCCACACCTCTTCATGCATGTATGAAGAGGTGTGGTCTCCGGGTGGTCCTCATGTTTTTTCTTGATCTTCCTCCAGTATCAGTAGATCTTATTTCAGCCTCCATACGCTACTTAGATAAAAGTTAACAGACATTTTATTTATAATTTTTCCTTTGCAAGTGTCATAATTTTTCCTGTTATCATTTGGGTCACGGGAAACTGGTCGTAATAAAAATATGTAGGATTTGTACTTAATTTTATGTTTAAGTTCTCCTTACCGATTTCTGTTACTTCTAAATATAGAAAGCGAAAATGCCAAACTTTTCTTTCTTGTATATAGGAAGACAGAGTGAGTCTAGTGTTAAGACATTTCGTTTCCCGCGTACCGATCAATTTTCAAAACATTGCGTGTTAAGTGACGAAACTCCACAACACGCTTTATCTCCTTACCAGAGCGAGGAAATAAAAATAGTTCGTTCCCCGAATAGGCATCGAACCCACAATCATCACGTTTACCACGCGGTGCCGGCGCGGTGCACCACGATAGCTGTAAAAATTAATAAATGTTGTTTGATAATTGATTGTTCTCGTCATCTGAAAACAATAATTTGTATAATAGATTTTTCAGCTGCACTTCACGTCTTCCGTTCCGTGTCGTGCCGCATCAAGTAGGTACAAAAAAATATAAATATGTAAAAAAAGAAAAATATTTATCTAAAATCTCCAAACAAGTACCTAAATACAATATATGAAACATTTTCGCTGTAAAAACACTGTGAAAATGTTTCATACATTGTTTACATTTTTACCGCGCACGTGTGAAGTATCAAGCAAAGCTGTAGAGTCTAGGCGTTTATGATATAAGACAATCAAAACAAAAATGTATATTTTCCTTAGTAATTAATGGTACACTACACTAAATAACCTATGGTGGCAAAGGACCCTCTTAAGCAATCACGTAGTAGTGCTTGTGATTTCTCGGGGATAGTGTACCCTCTCCCTCACTATCCGGTGCCGCTCTTTCCTTAAACAATCATTCGGGAAGATGAAGATCTATCGACATCGTTTTACTGTAAAGTGATGGTTGTGAATTCTCTAGAGCGTGAAATGGAGAACAGAGTATCTTAACACTAGGTTCTCTCTGCCTATCCAGCTATACGCGGGATACGGCGTGAATCTAACAGTATCCCCTTAGGAAAACACAGCTTTCAAGTTAGTACATTTAGCAACTTTATCACGATATTTTTAAATTGTTCATATATTTTACTACTTTAAGCACCAGCAATCATAATAAAAAAGATACGCGTCATAAAAAGTAAACAAGCATTAATAAGTGAAATTTCCGTAATTAAAAGTAGGTATTCTTATCAATTATATTATACTAATTATAGATACGCTAAGTCGACAAGTTGTATACGAGATTTTTTATGACTACGCCAATTAAATGTTGTTACGTTCCTAATCGTGTCAAATAACATGGGTATGTCGAGATTTATAGTAAGTAAATCTCTTTTTTGATCTCATAATATCTATAAAAGCCCCATATAGTAGGGTGTGCAATGTTAAGACCAGCGTTGTCAGAAGTCCAGATTTTGGCGAGACCTTTCCATTTTTAGCCCAAAATTTAAATATCCCGAGCGGGACAGATATGGTACCGCTTTTCGTCAATTATTCCGGTTAAGACAATTCGCTCCCCGCGCTCTGCCCAATTTATCTTTTACTGATCATGTCAATCATCAATCACTTTATATTTTATCAGAGGGAAGAAATAAAAAATTAAAATGTCCCCGTTTGGATATCGAACCCACAACCGCGTGTACAGTCAAACGCAGAATGACAGCCACAGAGCCACGACGGCCTCTACTTATTATTACATAGTTGTAAAATAATAATTAACCGACGTCTGACATAGTGTTTTACAGCTTCTGTAATTTTCATTTTTCATTATATGCGGTATTTTTTTTTTCGAATAAATCAGGCTATGCAGGTAGGACCTAGGTAAAAAAAATTATCTAAATACACTCAATTCTCCGGTTTCCGTCGATATTACTAGAAGTTCCTTGCGGGACGCTAAAAAAATATTAAGAATAAATGGCTTGTTTTTTTTTTTACCTTCACGCAGTATCCCTCGCAGGGTAGCCAGAGTGAACAAAACGTCGAACGCTTGATAATTTTAATAAAAATAACTCCTCGACTGAGGAATGAACCCACAACCACGATTGCGTGACATATACGAGTACCTACATCTAATATAATTGTGCAATAACGTACCTAACATTTTATAGGATAGCGACTGACTAAGAATGATATACACGTCCAAATTTTGTAGGTACTGTACGCATTGCGGTAATAAACGTATAAAATAATTACAGATTATTGTTTTATCTCGTGGCGTCACTATCCCGTGAATCAGCGGCCTTAGCTTCGTGTTATATTATCATAGGTTTTTACTATATCATAATATTATTTAGATAACTATACAAGAATTTGTTTAAATATATGGAATATAAATATTTATATATTATATGTTTCATTTAATAGAAGAAACTAGATTTCGTGATTGATGATTATTCACTGCGCCCATCGCATTGCAGGGCGAGGAACACACAGCAGAGTCTGGGACATGCGATGATGTGACCTAAGTGTAGGTTTAAGGGCCCCTGTTAATGCATACCTTCACTGTATGAGCTTCTTTGTCTGCCTATGTTTTTAAAATATAAATGTAATTGTAGATTATAAATATTTTTTTCATTTCTACGCTCTGGTGTCGAGTCAAAGTGCGCACTCAACACGCAATGCCTCCAGAATTCGGCAGAAAGTGGGGAACAGAGTGTCTTAACACTTCATTCCACTTGCCTACCCTGCTGTATGCGGGATACGCGTGAAGCTGATTTATTTAAGCTGATATATATACATACATATATCAGTAACACTGGTAATTTAGTTCATTGTACAATCAAATTAAAGAATCATATTTAATATATTACTGTATGTATTCCCATATTACGCATTTTATTTATCTTATCTAAATAACATCATTCGAATCTAATCAAAACTTGAATATTCGATTTTATCTAAAGCCATTTCTATTCAATAAATTATTGAAACTGCACAAGGATTTTTATTTTACAGATCTATACCTGCATACTATTTCAATAAAACTGAAGAGTTTTTTTGTTTGAACGTTCTAATCTTATTAACTACTGTTCGAATTGGAAATTTCTCTTCGTTGTCTATTTATCAAGGAAGGCTGTAGGCTATACTACGTTAGGCTAACAATTTTGATGGAGTCGTCTGTACCTGCAGCCTGAGTTACCTCGGGTAGTTTTAGAGTTACCTTATTTGAATATGTCATGTGTCAAACATCTTTTTTTTCGATTTGACTACGCAGATAAAGTCACAGGTGAAAGCTAGTTGTCTTTAATGTTGTTGTGTTATTATGAAAATTCTTATCTTGTAGTATTCTTACGGTTCGTGCATGACGCATATAAAACAAAAATTGGCTCACTTTAGCTCAATTTTGTGCTAAAAGTGAGCCAATTTTTGGCTATCATTTTCATATCATATATATCATATAGTTTTAGTATACGACTCGTATAGTTTACATCATCAATAAGCCCTATAATGAGCGGCCAGTCACTTTTAAAAAATACTGATTTAAACATAAACTTGTAGGAGAAAATACTATGTTTAATATATCTTTATGAGCAAAGAAGTTGTTTGTTTATTTAATAAAGTCTACAGGATATGATTAAAATCGCTGCGTAAACTGTTAGGATTACTTCTAAAAAGGATAGGATTAGACTGAATTAGGTACCGCAATCTCTTTAATTTATAGAATTTATTATAATTTTCTTAAAGGATTGTAAAGAACTTACAAATTTAATAATATCAATTTATTAAATTTGTACTTTACAATAAATAGTATAAAAATAAAGATGACGCCATCACTTATTAAAATTCGAAATAAAAATCAATATTAACTCTTAAACAAATAAAATTGACTTAATTACAAAAAAGAAAAAAACTTATAATTACATATTACTGTATAAATATTATTTTTCAGACTATTCCAGGTTCTTTCTATCCGGCTTTGAATTCCAATCACTCAACCTGAAAAATTGGCGAAAAGTGTGGAAACGGAATGACGATTGATGAATGACATTGCTATTTCGCTTATATTCGATAAGGAAACCTAACATTTATAATATTGAGAATATTTAAGCAAGTGATTGTTTAGTTACGAATGCATCTAAATGTACTTGACATATATGTATTTTACCAGGTTGTACTTGCGGCTTCGTCCGCGCGGAATACCTGCGCAACATGCCACGTGGTTACGTTGCATGTTAAATATTTCCTTCTTCCCTTGAAGGAAGGCAAATGCTATTAGGAGTGGACTAACAATCAAAAATGATGCAAAAACGGGAGAGCTTTACACGACACGACAGATGGAATATCCAACACAAAAATATTTTTAAATACCAACCAGTAGTTCCAGAGATAAGCGCGTTCTAACAAATCCTTCAACCTTATAATGTTAGTATAAAAATATAGATAGAATAGATTTAACCTTATACACCTTCAATATTAAACATTTTCTAAGCCGCAAATCAAAGGAAAACCGTAAAATAACCACTAACGTCCAATATAAATATAGTTCAAGTAATACAAGTAAAGCTATTAAATATGAAATATTAAATTGTGTAACACTTAAATGTGTGAAGTAAATATTTTTATAGATTAATTTCTAGATCAATATAAGTCATGGCACATGTGTACGTATGTATGTTTGTATGCACGCAGTACGGCGGGCGAGTGCGAGTGCGCGTCGACCTTGGTAATAGCAGTAACGGGTAAAGAATTGTATCGCCGTCGGCCACAAGGAGTTGTTAGATCGGATATGATTCTGCTTTGGGTATTTTGATTTTAAATATATGTGTATGGAATGAGTTTGATGATTGTTTTTGTTCCCGTTTTTTTTCAAGGTTAAACATTAAAAAAAAATCCGGATTAATTGAAAATATTCCAGTATTATACGTATAAAATTTTAATGACTTGTAATATTATTGAATTTGTTGTATACAATTTTTAAACATTTTTAAAGTGTTATTCCACACTTAGGAAAGAAAAATACTTATTTAGAAAACGTATAAAAATTTGAACGTAGCGGGACTCGAACCCGCGCCTCCTGGAAACCGACCAGGCGCT
>DWLH01001421.1:0-13032 GCA_018249795.1 Heliconius telesiphe telesiphe
AGCGCTTCTTTGGGCGTCCGAGAGGTCTCACTCCAGGGACTGACATAGCAAGGCACTTGCATCCGACATAGTTCTTAGGCCGGCGCGTAACGTGACCAAACCATCTCAGGCGACGCTCTTGGAGCTTGTCCGCTACGTCACGGACTCCAAGACTACCTCGAATGAATGTGTTGCGTATGCGGTCAGACCGCGTTATGCCGCACATCCACCTCAGCATCTTCATTTCCGTGACATGAAGCTCCTGAGTGTGCCGAGATAGTGCTGGCCAACATTCGCTGCCGTATAAAAGACCGGTCGGATGATCCTCTTGTATATCAGACCCTTGAGTTTGGGCGGTATCCTGCGATCGCAGACCACATCAGTGACCTCCCGACATTTGGCCCAAGCAGCGCTTATTCGGCTATAGACACATAGTTATTGGGGCAATAAGTCCGAGGCTAGGCGGTGGGTCGTGATGAAGTGCATGGGTGCTGGGTATTCAGCAACTCCTAGAAGTAGCTTCTCCACTTCTCCTTCACAGAGGCATGACTATAGAGCAGCGTGCCCTGGAAATCTCTGACGCAAAGACATTTTGCGATATCTTGCGTCGCTTTATCCCGGGAACGTGCCAATTTGTAAATAAACTTCTGTCCCTCCACAGTTTCAAGTTTATCATACAATGGTAACAAACTCTCATTGCGGGCTCTGGCTACAGCTCTTTTACTGTATGTACTATGTACTCCAGTCTGTCTTCAGGAGAGTTGGATTGCTGCCACTTCTTAAAGGCATCCTTCTTTTTACGAGTAACCTCCTGCACCTTGTCATTCCACCAACATGTCTCCCTGTCGATGACACGTCCTCCCTTAGAAAGGCCAAGAACTTGCCCGCCCCAGTGATTGCTGACTGAGCTGGATCCCAAGCATCCTGAGCAGTCTCGGTGTTAGTCGAAATATTATGAATTTTCACCTCTGCCAGGAAGTCGGTCTGCATCGGTCCATTCAGCAACCACCACTTGATCCGAGGCCTACGTTTCTCGGCTACTTTCTTCTTCGGAGTGACGTTTAAGTCCATGACAAGAAGACGATGTTGGGCCGTTTGGCTTTCGCCTGGAATGACCTTACAGTTAGTTACCCTGCCTATGTGACACCGTCTGGTCAATAAGTAGTCTATTTGAGTTGAGTGGGACCCGCTCTTATAAGTGATAAGGTGCTGAGGATTCTTTTGGAAGAACGTATTCACGACGGCTAGATCAGACGCAATACAGGTTCTCAGAATATTTTCTCCCTCTGTATTGCGAAGACCGTGCACGTAACCCCCGTGAACACGTTCATACGGCTCAGCAGCCTTACCAACGTGACCGTTCAAGTCCCCCCCAACTAAGACCACTTCGGTAGACGGTATAGCAAGTAGCACGTCTCCATACTGGTCCCAGATAATTATAATTTATATAATGTCTTAAGTCTATGTCTAATCCGCTATTTGTTATATAACGTATTTGATATAAATAAGGCCTATGGTTAATTAAGGCCTTTAGTGCCGAAAAGTCAATTAAATGTAGTTGTATTAAAAATAATTCACACACTTATAGACAATTATAGACGACATTTTGCAAGTAGTCCAGTGGCGTTCTCTTCGATAGTTATTTAGTTTGTCTTCTCCAGCGCCTAAAAGGTATTTTTGGTGTGAAGTAAGCTTGAGATGCAGCTGTCAATGCTAGATAGTAAACATCGAAATAAATTAAATTGACATTTTTTTATTATATTTTTAAGAAGATATCAAGTTAAGAGATAATAATCACAGAAATATACCATTTCTATAATTAATATTAAAATTAAACCGTTATATTTTAAATGTGTAGGCGTTATTAAGTCGTTTCGTATTAAAAAGGCCAAAAGCTAATCTTCCAGATTAACCTATTTTTGAGAGTTTTTATCCTATGTATTACTATTTCTTTTTTACTTAAAACCAAAGACGAACACTATTTTTTGCATATTTATTATGTTACGAGTGCTTGAAATTATTTTTCTAATTTGTATCAAGCACCTTATAAAACTTATTAATAATTGACTGACAAACACCGCATACAGATAAAAACATACACTTACAAACTTAAAATTTGGTTGAAAGTTCAAGGTAAGTGAACTAGAGAACGAAGTATTAAGAGAGGAATTCTCAAATGCCTACGGGAACAGAAAAACTAGGTTTTACCATTTTACACCTTAAGGTTAATGCAATCAAACCTGATGAAGTATCCTGAGTTTTGTAATGAATATATCAATAATATATCTAAAAATGTATTCAATCAATTTGTTTTCATTTCCAGATTTGTATTAAAAACTCTCATGACGATATGTCCTGGGACCGTCTTACTTGTTTTCATGGTTTCACTTTGGATAATCGCAAGCTGGACGCTAAGACAGTGCGAGAGGTCAGTAATAAATATATATTTTAGCTCACAAAAGCTAACTTACAAGAAAATGTCCAAACATGTTAATTCAAAAGTAAAGTGAAATAAGTTGAAGTATTTATTTTAGATTGTCTATGTGTATTAAGCTAATCGTTATCAGTATTTGATTCATCTGTATTGCTTTCATTTTTTTTTATTTAAACACTTGTCTTTTTTATTTCCACAAAGTTATTACGAACTATCGATGTACTGCCTAAATGGGCATGCTGATGCTTTTGTACTGTGGTGTTATTCAAATATGTTTTGCTTCTTACCTTCTGTGTTTTTGTTACGAATATTCTTTGGACAATCAAAAGATGTTAATGTAGTAATTGGTAATATTCACAAAATATAAGAGTTTGACTTTGAATACTTTCGCTAATGTAGTCATCAAACAATTGAAACACAATGCTGTATAAAACAATAATAATTAGATGTGTTAGATTTAGTCATATTATATCGTTCATGGACGATAATGCTTAACCTGCTGTAAGTGTTAGTAAATGTTGAATACTAATGTGTGCACAAAGTGTTTACTGAGAAAAGTGCTGTGTCGTAGTCACTTGTAAAAAAACAAAAACTCACAAGTGGGGAGGAACCATATCAGCAACGACACGAAACAAACATAAAGAATAAGTGTCGGTAAGAAATGGCTATAATATTCTATAATCACGCACAAAATGGCTCTAGGTTATACAACACATAGAACAGCTTCCAATTAACTGGCAAGTCTAAACTCGCACAGAACCACTGCACTTTTGTCACATTCATGCATTTAAGCGTACCTCCGCTTCACGATAAGAAGGCTTTCAATCCTTCCTCTCTTCTGATTCTGTCTTTTCTGTCTTATTACGTTGTCTTTAAGTGTTCATTATCTGTGTTATCATATTACCCTGCCCTGTATTATCAAGTAAGTAAACAAACAATTTCACAGCATGGCTAACAGTACATTATATTTGGTATTAACCCCAAATAAATGTTTAGTCTGCACGTTGTATTTAAATACGATATTAGTATTTGTGTAGTTCTAAATTTATTTTGTATCGTTCGAGAGGCATGCTAAATTATTGTTTTTGAAAATCTTATATTTGGCTCAATGACGTTTTGAAATTTTTAAGTCGTTTGATTTCTCGTAATGGACTTAAAAAAAGTAATTTAAATTCAGCTTTTAAACGCAAACCATTGTATTATACAACCGGTTATCTTGTGGTTCTTGTTGGGCATTTTGGCTCTCAGGTTCCACGATGAAGACCATGCCAATTTGCTAAACTCAATGTGGCTGACAGCTATAACCTTCCTCTGTGTTGGCTACGGCGATATAGTTCCCAACACTTACTGCGGCCGTGGCATTACTCTCACCTGCGGTATGGTGGTATGTATGATTACAAATGGTAGGCTATGGGTATCGTCTATGTAAACCGTGATGTACGCATTATTGAATAGCCGCTGTTCGTGTTTTGTAGACACAGCAAGGTTTATTTAACGCTATAAAGCCGTACTATTTGCTAACTTGCTTTGTCTAAGATTATTGTGATAGGTTGGTAAAGGTGAGCCATTTTATGTGTCATATTATACTTCACAAATGACTGAAGCAATTTCAATTTCATAATCAAAGTCAAACTCTTCGAGACAATATGTTCTTTCTATTTCTTCAATTTCTTTCTGTTTTATAAAAATCCTTTCACTTATGCAATGGGATATGCTTGCGTGCTGTACTGATAGGTAGGTAATAGATAGGTTGTACACAATACTTAAAATGTTTGCCTTCAAGTTGTTGGAAGGTGAGACGTACTGAGTAAAGCGATGAAATTTATTTTCAAAAGGTTTCACGATGAAGAACATGCTAACCTACTCAATGCGATGTGGCTTATTGCGATTACATTTCTCTCCGTCGGTTTTGGTGACATTGTGCCAAACACATATTGCGGCAGAGGTATCGCCGTTAGCACCGGCATTATGGTAAGTTTATTAAAACCATTCATGTTTGTGTTGACTGACATTTATTATTATTTCAAATTGGACTTTTTTGTTTTCGTTTCCATTTTGTTATTATTTTCAGTTTTTACAAAATCTTTTCTTCGATTTTTGTTTATAATATTTTTTATATTTTTAAGTTCTTCCTTGTTACCAAGTCAGTCAATACTAACATCTCGTTGTTTTCAACAGACGACACTCCACACTGAATAATTATACACACTTTTGTATGTAATGAAGATATAAAATTAAAATCACCGTTATTTAATGTATTCGATGTTTTCATTTAAATGTATGTTCACAGAATCAGTAACTCAATATTAAAATTGTATAATTGGTCGTATTTTAAATGTTGCATATTGTTAAATGATATTATTGTCACAACCGCTTAATTAAATTCACGATTGTCTTACGACACACAAATATTAATTTATTTTACTCCCATATTTAATACATGTATTTCGTGAAGGATGAATAAATATATCGGGAACATAAAATGTATTTGTTAACAATAGAACGTCCATTTCCCTGTTAAAGCCAGCTATTAGAAATATTTAGTAGAATGGAATGCTTCATTTCTCCTTACTATCTCTAGATCTCTCTTCACTTAACTCTTTCACTGAATTGCACAATACGTTTGTTTTTAAAATGGCTCACTTTTCCTAAAATAATTTATATAAATAAAAATGATAATATTTTGCACTTTGGTACTGTTTTTGTATAAATCAATGTAATTAGTTTAATAAAATGAGATATAATAAAATTTAATTCTGCACTTCTAGATGGACATGCACTGTGGGATGATTTAATACAATCATAATAAAATTTGGATGATTCTGTACTAAATCTTTGATGATTGATGTGTGAATTGTTTGAGTTAATTAATACGTAGTTATAGTGACGTTTCAGCTCGAATTAACATAATATCTAATATTTGGCTAGTATTGTTAGTTTGAAAGTTAATGCACAATTTAAAAAATAATATATAATTTAAACGTAAATTAACATAATAAAAACGCTACTTATATGGCTATTAAATCAAAATATTTTATATTTTACAATTAATATAGTTTTAAATAACATTTTATAATTACGAGGGTAATCGACAATGCTATATCGTAATCTGTCGTAGCTTTTCTTATTTCTTCTCTATACAGTTATTGTTATAGCTTCTAATAGTGATTTATCTAAATGTGTCTATTGTCCTCGCGCTACTTAATTTTCAACTGAAGGAATATCACATTGCTCAAGAATATAGTTTATTTTCATTTCTAGCCTGAAAATGCATTTTTATTTAAGGAATGTGATATATCGATTGCTTTTACACGTTCGCTTGCATTTTACATTAAGGTATTCACTTAACAGGGAGCTGGATGCACTGCGTTATTAGTCGCGGTTGTTTCAAGAAAATTAGAGTTAACTAGAGCCGAGAAGCACGTTCATAACTTCATGATGGATACACAACTTACTAAAAGAGTGAGTATTTTGTTGACATCAGTTCACCACAATTGTTGATCTAATTAACAGGGGGCGGGATGTACAGCGTTATTAGTGACTGTTGCGTCGAGAAAATTAGAATTAACTAGAGCGGAAAAGCATGTACATAACTTCATGATGGAAACACAACTCACCAAGAAGGTAAGGTAACTGTTGCATTAGTGACAGACGGACCGGTGAGGTAAGACGAGTTTGAAATAGATCGCAACTGTAGATAATTTGAATAGTCTTAGGTTAATTAGCTGTTTTTATATATATATATATATTTTTACTTTGGATATTTTTTAAGTTTGAAATTTTAAAATAGGGAAGTTTTCAAAGCTTAGAATTTACAGTTTTCTTAATAATTTTCCTACAGTTCAAATATATATAGAGCTAAGTTTTGACTAAACGCTTGTTTGCGGTGTATTTTTTTCAATTACCTTTTTGATTTCTATTGAAAGAAACTAAAGTATCATTATGGGATTTTTAAAAAATTTCAGCTGAAAAATGCAGCAGCCAATGTATTAAGAGAAACTTGGTTAATATATAAGCATACGCGACTCGTGAAAAGAGTTCATCCCGGTCGCGTAAGAACTCACCAAAGAAAGTTCTTATTAGCTATTTATGCGTGAGTAAAACGCTTGTTTTTGATTAATTAGACAAAATCATGACAAAGGAAAATAAAAATAATTAGAAATTTTTAATTTTAAAATGAAACAATTATTTCAGATTAAGAAAAGTAAAAATGGATCAAAGAAAACTCATGGATAACGCTAACACCATAACTGACATGGCAAAGGTAATTTCAGTTTATGTTACAGATTACTAGCTGATGCTATTTTCATACACAAATCCATTTAGATACTTAGCTAGCACTTGTTAGTATAAATTAAATCCCCCTACATAGAGTTGTACGTCAAATAAGAAAACCTAATTAGTATTCAGTAATGTTATGTAACGTATAAATTAGAGGCATGTTTATTAGATTCATATCCATTTGCTAAACGCATAGAATTTTATTAGTTTTATTAGTAGATAGCATGTTAAAAACCCATTATTATTAGAATAATTATCACAAATGACAAAACACATACACTTAATTCAAAATAAATCTTTTGATTTTTTGTCTAAATATGTTAATATCTCTAATGAAGAAGAAACATATACACAGAAAGATACTGAACAATGAGTTATGATTTAAACCGGCAGTGCTTATTGAGCTGCAATGCGATTGATAGTAGGACCCCTTTTTATTACAGACGCAAAATACGGTGTACGAAATAGTGTCAGATATGAGTACAAGACAAGATACTATTGAAGAAAGGCTTACCAGTTTGGAAGAAAAATTAACTACTTTACAGGTAAATTTATAATTTTTACCGTATTACAATTCTTTGTAATTAAAAATTTTGACTTTTTTTTTATATTCCGAAGAAGGCCAGTCGTGGCGCACGGGCACTAGCGTACATGAAATTAAATATTTTTTATTTTCAATTCCTCGCTCTTATAACGAGGCAAAGTATTTGCCTCGTTACGAGAGCCTCGTTATGTTGAGCTCCGCCACTTAGCACGCTATTCCTCCAGAATTTCGTGAAAAGTGGGGAACAAAATATCTCAACCTTAAGGTTCGAACACTAGTTTCTCAGGTTCTACTCAACTATGAGTAGGCAGACGGATACAGCGTGAAATATGTATATATTGTACACATATTTTGTTCTCATTTGAAATAATATTTTCAGGAGCAAATGAACAATTTACCAGATGTGATGGCCAGATGTCTACAGCAATGTTGGGAACGTACGGAACAAAGAAAAAACTTCCTACATCCTGACACAGCAGCTGTTCCTACGCCACCTGCGTCCACTATATCCCAATATTCCAGGTAAATAAAAAAATATATATGTTAGTTAAAAAAATACTTAAAATAAATATGTTATGATACAATAGGTTCTATCTTTTATTTTAAAATTTTGGAGTTGGGATTTTAGTCTAATAACAAAAGATTTTCAGTATAATAAATTTAATTTAGAGCTGGCCATACTTATTCGAATAAAAAATAATTAGTGAATAAATTGTTTTGAAGTTATTCATGAATAAATAAATTTATTTATTCATATAAAAAAAATATTGAATAACAAATAAATTCTTTAATCTTTTGTATATAAAACAAGGAATAATAGATCCCAAATATTTATTTGTTCTTAATTATCAAATATTAACAACTGTGATTAATTCTTAATTTTCGTATCAATCATCTCTCTCAAGACTCTTTTTAAATAATGATGTTTTCAGGCAAACTATTTGTTCAGGTAACTTTAAATAAAATTTGGGTTTATTATGGTGGGTTTGGTTGGGTTTATTGTGAAGGCAATGGTGTATTATATTTATATTTTAAAATAGCGATTTAAACGTTGCACGAATTATGTTCTTCAGCAAAATATTGAAATACTATCACATCGAGCTGATATACTTTGTGGTTTACGGTTCTCTTTAGTATTTTTTGACATTTTATTTGCTTGTGTATCGGTGCCATTCATAACATTTTTACTATTGACACTAATTCGCCGGTGTATATAATAATACACGTATATTTCACATATAATAAAAAAACAAACGACGAAAAAGCAAACAGAGAGTAACCCCCGACTCCTGCGAGGCACATTGTATAATAGCATCAAATTCGAAAGATCTCGGCTGATAAAGTCTACGCTCCAGCCAGTACCTGCACAAATCCGAAACCCCGAGAATTTCGAACTCGAACTCCGAAACCACTTCAATGCTCTTGGCACCTTAGAAGTAAACGATCTCAACTCAAATTACGGTAGGGTGCAAGTATTTTAAAATACATCTAAACAAAACTACCAAACATTTCTAAAACATGTTTACAAGTTTCAAAACCACCAAACAACTCTAAGTCATGTTTGTGGGTTATGAGAAAGGCTTCGATTCGATCAAGACCTGGACAGTACTGTGACCTCTCCAAACGTGTCAAGTGGATTGATAAATATGGACAAAATAAAAAATCATGTTGAAACACTTTTTATATAAAATATCATAATAACTTGCTTATAAGGTTTAGAGAATCAATTATACACTTTTACCTTGCCTTACTTTAGTAGACACCTTTTTGCTTAATTTTATTTTAAATATAATGCGCAGGTAACATTTTATTAATATTTTAATAAAAAATTATAAATAAATGAAGTCTCCCCACCAGTAGAGACAATTGAGCCAAAGGATGGGGAGAGTTGAACATATTATTTTAGTGAAAAAAAAAAACACAAGTTTAGGTTGAATTATAATATATTTATTTACTAAACTTTTACAATAATTACCATTGCTATCAAAAGAGTAAATAATATAACAAGATTTAATATAATATTTTTATTAATTCCAAAATACAATAATAAACTGCTTGGACCAATATAGGAGTCCCGACTTACAAAGTGCTTTTCATATTAATTACTATTTTTTTTAGTTTTGTTAGGTTAGGTTTAGTGTTTTGGACCTTGGAATTGAGTTTTGTTCTCTTTAGGTTTCATATCTCTTTTTGTTTAGATCTCCATATCTTTTTCTCTATTACTCTTTTCGGAAGCTTTCTTAGTTTTTATAATAGAATAGTATTTCTTATATTCATTGTCACTTTCTTCAAAAAGTATTTTCTTAATACTATCTGCTTTTTGAATTATGGTCTTATTTTTCACATCGTCGCAAATTTCGTTGAAGTTTCAGTGAAATTTTCATTATAGCATTTTACAAATCTGTTTTTTTTTTGTATTTATTTCTTTTGTGTGCATTTTAAGAAGCCTTGAAAAGACATTTTGTAGGGACTGTAAGTAAAAATATTGTTATTATTATTACTTTTATTTTTTTTATACAGAAAGAGATAACTAAATATGACATATACATGAGCATGTCTCCCGAACCCGCTCATGTGCAACTCTCACGCTTACAGTAATCTCACTTTTAAGTTATAGTATAGAAAAACCTCCGATCATAGAAAAAAATACTTCACATGCGTCAAACTACATTTATCTAGTAATATAATCATACAGCCATGATGAAAAATTGCGGCATACATGTTGATGAACATGAGCGCTTTGACGTTTCGTTCACGTGAAATTTAAATACATCTTCCAAAGATGGTTAAACTCTCCCATCTGGGCAAGGCTCTTCGTTCTCCCTTATGTTATTCCAGCTCCACTTAGTATTGGCAACACTACATTAAAAGTGTTTAATCATTACAAATACCTGGGACAAACAGTCCAACTATGTAAATCCAACTTCGAGAAATATATTTCATATCGAATCCAAGTCTGATGGAAAGATACTCGAGTAGTGGCTACGAACTGGACGGCGGCGCTCGATGGTCAACCTCCACTAGGTGAACCGGTGATCTGATCATAATTGCAGGAAGCCGCTGGATGCAATCTAGGTCGATCGTCGTGGACATCCTCGGGGGAAGCCCATATCCAGTAGTGGGCGTAAAAATGGCTGTGATGATGATACATATATAATTTTAAAAATCATTTAAATAACGAACTGAATACCTGCGTAATAATAAATTATTCCCCAATAAATTATTCGAGAAATTTAATTTTATTGGATTTTTTTAATTTATTTGAATAATGCAATGAAATTCTCATATACTTTTTTAAATAAATCGCTTAGAATAAATTTTAACATTATTCGCATGTTTTAGAACACTACCATCAGCAACGCATCCTTGGCCACCCAGCCCTGTTCAGCCGGCGGCACGGACGCACTCCACACCAGAGAGCGCGTCAGGTCCATCCCCACAAGCAGCGAGCCCTCACGCGCGGCCGCCTCTACCCAGCTGAGTACCGCCCTCCAACTCCGAACTCCTGTGCTGAACTCGACGAAACTCGGCGCCCCTCCTCTAACCCCCTCCCCTCATTCAATCAGGCCAATCGGGGAAATTGTTTCACTATGTTTTTGATGTAAATACGTCTCAAATATCCTTTGAATACAAAAAAAACTTAAACTCTCGCCTCTTTGGTAAGTAGCTACTTGATATTGATCAACTAAGTTAAACGGCCCAGTCGTTCTTGTGCTATAAAGCCTGAAATAAAACCTGATAGAATAAATTCTCTAAAAATTCTAAGTTGAAACTGATTTTAATGTTGTTTATAAAAATTCTTCTTCTCAACTGAATAAAATAACGAATTATTTTTTTCTTGACAAAGTGTAATATTAAATCACACATAAACGGCGTATTTACTTCATCAGCATACGGCCGTATCCCGACGTAACATGTACTTAATTTTTTTCTGTAATTTTCCTTTCCTTGCATACTACTTTAATTTCCAAAGTTTACTGATGATGGTGTTCAAGTATCAAGAATGGTCAGTGAAATAATTATCCCGGTCAGCCAGTGGACCACGCGAGCGAGACAAGGTCAGCCGTAGTTTTCTTCGCTGTTCCCAAAAGTTTCGGATGTGTCAGACTGTTCTTAGTGATATCGTTTAGGTAGTGAATGAATTATGAAAGGACAAGCCGTTGTGATTATACAAAATGCTTTATTGATAGACGCTTTAGCCAATACGTTAGGCGATATTTTGAATACATTATCAGCATTTGTATTATTATTAATTAGATCGACATTATCTACACCTCAGTTTAGGTTTTATCAAATGTTCGAGGAACCAAGTACAGTGTTTTTAATCGAATGTTTCTATTTAACTTTATTGTAAATAGCACTCAAGATTTTCTAACTTAGGTAACCATAAGTTTGTCACATTAAGGAATCTATTAATATTTTCAAAACAATTTTCTAGATTCATTAATGAAGTTAAACAATCGACATAAAATAATAACACACCTAGACAAATCTTGAGAATAATAGAAAATAAAAATCTATACTGTTTAAGACACACATCTAGGTGAAAGTACATATTTTGTACATATTTGCAGACAATATCACCTATTGAAAATTATATCATATTAAATATATGCATTATACCCCCATTTTTACCTCTCGATTTTCAACTGAGATTGAAACATAGTTTAGGTTGTCACAAAATGTATAATACTGTATACACACTTTTTAGATAATAGATGAATTGAAATGTTACTACCTGCCTATTGACATGTAGATTGTAAAATGATTTTTTTATAAGAATTAGGTTAAGTAAAGCTTTGTAATAAGATATTAAGATTGATGGCTGTCTAAATAGTGCCTAAAACACTACGAAAATTTCGATAATTCCGTTTTATTATCTTAACAACTTATGAATATGTAAATAGATTGACTAAGATTTAAAAGCGTAATTTTAATATGGAATATCTGTTTTGTAGCTTGTATGAGTACGAGTGATGGGATCAATTTCTTTGTAATTTCAGTTCGAAATGGACCCTTACTTGAAATTTACTCTTTTACAAATATAATATTATTGGTGTAATTTACAATCGTAATTACTAAAAGACCAATATTGATTTGAGCAAATTATTTGCATCAAATAATCATAAAGTTAGAACATCGAAGTACCATTGTATTTGAAAGCATATTTAGTTATAAATATATGTATAAACCCATGTTTTAATAATAGAGAAAATCATGGCAATAATTTTTTCAGTTAAATATGAAATATTTCACTAAAAAAAAATTATAAATCATATGTTATAAAACAATAAATTAAATTAAGCAAAGTATGAATCTAAAGCAAAAAATTAAAATAGTTAATTATAATAATTAAAACAAATCGCAAATGGTACTAATTTAAAATAATTCAACAAATTCTTAACACTATGTTAAAAAGTTTTATATAATAAAATTATATAGTGTAATTTTTCATAAGGACATATTATTTATTTCTGTTATCTGAATTACAAAGAAAAATAATAATTGTTTTGCTTCGTTGCGATAATTTAGTATTATATAGATCACTATTAGATCAAAAGCTTAAGTTTGCAGAATTTATTGCTGTAACTATAGATTAAAAAATCCTATTAGTGGTTCGATTTGAAACACCAACTAGAATATTTAGAATATTAGAATATAGATTATTAATATAATGTTGTTCTTCACTGTTGCTCCAATTATTGCCACTTTTCAAATTACGTCTGAAATCAATTTTTATAAAATCATATTGCTTTAAATGCCAAAATAACGATTCATCATCATTTTTGTACAT
>DWLH01001422.1:0-13027 GCA_018249795.1 Heliconius telesiphe telesiphe
AAATCGACTGGTTGTGGGTTCGATCCCCACTCGAGGAGATGAAATATTTACTTAAATTTATATTTCCATTTCTTCGCTCTGGTGTCGAGGCAAAGCGCGGCGTTGAGTTCTGCCACTCAACACGCAGGCAGAAAGTGGGGAACGGAGTGTAACACTAGGTTCCCTCTGCCTACCCTGCTGTGTGCGGGATACAGCGTGAAGCTAATTTAATTTAATTTTTAATTTTAGTTAACTGGTAAGACATACTTGTTCGTAATATTATGGTAAGATTAATATTTTAACACCAGAATCAGGCATCCGAAAACGTAGAAAAAAGTACTTGTTAAGTCAGGTGTTCTCAGACGTCCAAGTTCTGCCAATTATAAACAAGAAATTTGCGGAGGTTTTTACATACTTCACCTCTTGGGCTTACTCAGAAGTGCAACAAACTTTGTCGCGTAAGCCTTGGTTTCTATATTTATATACCAAAATAGGTTCAGTGAATTCCGCCACTCTATATACACAGTGCCACCAGAATTCGGCAGAAAATGGCGAACGGAGTGTCTTAACACTAGGTTCCCTCTGACTACCCTATTGTGCGCGGGATACAGCGTGAAGTTAAACTGGTTTAGTAAATATTCCTTTTCTAAAAGTTTCTTCTTTAACAAATCGTAAACTTATAAAATTTTAATATATTGCCCCCTCCTTAACAAATCAATGAAAACTTGTCTATACTAAGCATTTTATGCCAATCTAACGACGACGAGTGATTGCGCCCAATCAAAACCAATTCGGTAAGAATCTGGGTCGTGAATCGTGATTTATCTCTGAGGCTCTCTAAGTGCGGCCTTGAAATTAATTGAAGAAGTTGTTTTGGCGTTGATAATCTTAAAGCTGAAGAAGTGTCTGATAACGTTAGGTAAATGTGAAAGTATTCATTTTTATGCAATAATTTTGAATGATTTGAAGAGCAAAGGACTGTAGTTGCAGTGGACAGTGGAGCAACTAACATTGCCTCGATAGAGCATTTATATCAGAATTTAGAGAAAAAAATCACACTATGAAAATATTTATTTCAAATATGTCACTACATATCAAAATTTCTATTTCAAACTGTTCAAACTATTTATACTTCGCATTGTTTTGTTATTCGTTTTTGTTTTTTTCTAAAGGTTTAAATATGTGTCTTTTTTTTTTTTATAACATAATATTCATTGATGTGTAGCTCTGTACTTAGATAATACTTATAAGTGGAAAACTGTAATTGGCTTTATTTTTTATACAAGTTTTTGTTTGTTAGTAATTAATAATATGCTGTTGTTTTCTATATAATAAATAAATAAAAAAAAAAAAAAAAAAGCTTTACAATAACGGAATATACGGTCCTTTAAGTAAGTACCTACTGCAAATTTACTATATTTTATTTATAGCTTCACGCTGTATCCCGCACACAGCAGGGCAGGCAGAGGGAACATATTGTTAAGACACTTCGTTCCGCATTTTCCGCCGAATGATTTCCGCTGAAGGCATTGCGTGCTAAGTGGCGGAACTCTTAAACTTATTAAACTTAAACTCTTAAACTTATGAACTTATTAAAGCAGTACTTACACTTGTAACACTTACACTTACACTTGTAAGTAAAACCACTTTATATGAACAATTTCCAATATCATTATAACATAGCATATCAACAGTAATACGGATATATGAAACTACATATAGGACGTCGAAGCCATACGTTCTTCCACAAATATTTGTTTCAATTAGGCTCTCCAAAGATCTTTCCTTTCCCCTCCTTCTTTCAAATAAATGCTGATCGCTCTATCAACAGTGACATCCATAAGAGATATATCGTATGTATTTTTTTCTTATACCGGTATTATTTAATTTATTTCTGTCAAAACTGATACAATATATACTTATATATACTATAATAAATGAGCTTGGAATTAAAAATAACTTAGACATTGTAGATTCTGAAGCTTACTAAAGAATGATAGATCTTAAGAATGATAGAAACTTTTTATTTTATAAGTTCAAGAGGATCTTACAATAATTTTAATCTTAAGATCTACTCTAACGAATACCAACAATAGTCGCACTGACGGAAAGAGAAGAATTAATATTTCACTCGTCTTCCGTACTTCGTACAACCATTATTATTTTTTCCGTCTGCAAGTTCCTCTTGACCCGTGACCAGCCTACGGCGGCTTTAATTAAAGTCTTTAATGACTTAGAGACGATTTTTCTTAAACGACTGCGTTTTAACCGGTTAACTGGATTTGAAAATGTCTGGGAAGTTTGGTGGGATGATGTTTCTTTATCTTAATTGGTCCTTGGGCTTTAAATTGCAATATTTTTGGTCTGTTAGGGGCTTTGAACTACCTACTATGATATAAGTATAAGCATATATTTACTATTTGACATTTCATCATAACAGTTAGTTTAATTAATTAAGTAATTTCTATAGTTAATAAGTGTTTCTGTAGTATATTTAATATGTAATATACTGAAGATATTTTTGTGTCATAGATTTATACTGGATATTCAAAATATATCTATTTAAAATTGACTCAGGTATCCACAGCACATCGTTATATCTATAGATTTTTCCATTTTGTTTCAAAAATGTATGTACTACACTACACTAAAATAAATTATGATAAAATTTATAATATGTACTAAAAGTGTCTTGAAATTTAAGCGTTACGTTTAGACATTCACATTTACTAGTGCTTCTATTCTCAGTAGACGCCTACCTATACTTGGTTTATTTATACGTTGCGCCAGCTTGCTCTACACTACGTTCAGGCGCTTATGCAATAAAATAGAATAGAATCGTTGTAAATCTTATTTTTATCCGTGATGGTATTTATTTTGTTTCACTTTAAATAAGCTATAATGTATTTTGTTTTTTTTTAATGTTTTGTTTTTATTTTTCAGGTACCTATTGCTGATGTTAGTTATATTAAAGGTATTTATTGTATTAATTTAATAGAGTTAAATTTTACACAATAATTATATAATATATTTTCAATTTTCTACTGACACATTTTAAAATTTTATATTTGCTCTTTATTCTATTTTAAGCCTTAATTTGATAAGCTAAACACGTACCTGTTAAACGCGAAATTGTCTAGAGAAAAGAAGACGAAACGCAATGTTGGGCTTTATTCTATTTTATTGTGACCAAAACAAACAATTTTTTTTCAAATAGTGAATAAACTTTTACACTATAGTTTAAAAATATCAAAATAACATATCCAATTAAAGACGAATGAAGCAATTCTTTATTTAAAATCTAATTGTTTTTAAGTGATGGAGATCTCCCCTTTTATTTGCTAGACGGGAGAGTCTAGTACTAAGTTAATCCGTTTTCAATGTTACTGTTCGTTCAGACACATTGTGGGCTGAGTGGTGAAACACGAGGACAATTTGGCTGTTAACTTCTATATATGTTATTATATAATTTTAATCAAGTAAATAAGTAAGTCAGCACACCGCATACATAGGATAGGTAGAGGGAACCTAGTACAGTACACTCCGCTCCCCACTTTCCGCCGAATTCTGGAGGCATTGCGTGTTGAGTGGCGGAATTCAACGCCGCCCTTTGCCTGGACACCAGAGCGAACAAATGGAAAGAAAAATATAAGTAAATATTTCATTTCCTCGAGTGAGGATAGAACCCACAACACATTTTGTGCCCCTGCGCCACGACTGGCCACAAAAAAGAAACCCATCTAGAAACCAATCTAGAAACCCATCTATGGTTCCTTTGAATGAGTGTCTTATATTCTACTATCATATACAAAATTATCTGTTCAAGTTAAGTTCAAATGTGGATTCGATTCCCACTCGAGGAGTTCCATTCCAAATATACCATTTGGAATGAAATATTTAATATTTTAACTTCCTCGCTCTGGTAACGAGGCACAGCTCGGTGTTGTATTCCGCCACTCAACACACAACGTCTGCAGAATGCGGCTGAAAGTGGAAAACGGAACTGTCTTAATGGGAACAGAGCATATTAATAATAGGTGTCCTATGCCTACTAAAAAGCTAAAAAAAAATAACAAATATTGAATGTAGCTGCTTCAAATGCTTAATATAAAAGATATACAAAGAATAATTGTAAAATTTAAATTATATCTTTTGTTTGGTTTAGCTTAATATAATTTATAATGGGAACCACTAGAACAATCACTTTAGCGCATAGCTATAGTAATTGTCGCTTTCTTTAGACGTATACTTTGTATCCTTTTCTACTTGAGAAAACTAGAAGAATACCTATAAAAAATAATAAGATTCTTTATTCTTTAATATTTTATTATTATTAACATAGTATATAAAAATATATTTTCTTATTTTGCTCTACATTCGATTTCGCTTTTAACCTTAATGATATTGAATCATTCAAACAAGTCTTATTCAATATATTGTTTTTCTTTTTATTAAAAATTAAAATGCTATATAATTTTGGCACAGTGTGACAGCATGTAACTGTAAAATTTATGATCGTGGGTTCGATTTTCAACGGACCACTCAACACGAAATGCCTGGAGAAATAGAAAAAGGGGACCGGAAGTGTGGTAACAATAGGTTCCCAGGTTCTCTCTGTCTACCCTGCTTTGTGCGGGATCCATAGTGAGCTATAAAATAAAAACTTAATATTCAAATCAAATCAAATCAGCTTCACGCTGTATCCTGCACACAGCAAGGTAGGCATAGGGAATCTAGTGTTAAGACACTCCGTTCCCTGCCGAATTCTGGAGGCATTGCGTGTTGAGTGGAAGAACTCAACGCCGCGCTTAGCCTCGACACCAGAGCGAAGAAATGGAAATATAAATTTAAGTAAATATTTCATCTCCCTGAGTGGGGATCGAACCCACAACCAGTCGGTTTTACAGTCACACTTGGTGCCGTTGCGCCACGACTGGCCTCAATATTTAAGGTATAAATCTTATAATCTCAAAGTCTTTTAATGTTGCTATAAAATTCGCCTGCAGTTAAACTCTTATTACTGGGGGTAATCTTATTATTTGAATGATAAAATCAATGAAGTCCATTATCTACATCAAAGACAGGGGAGGAATAGGTACCTACTTAGAAATCATTTACACACCCTCTGTCTAATTGCAATCGTTAACCTATGAGAAAATTAAATTATAAAGGACTGTTAATTTTTACAAATTTCCTATATTATACGATAGAGCGCTAGGATTTTGATAACAATATTTTTCTATCTCTATATGTATTGTTACTATTAGTTTAACACTAAGGCTATAATCTTATTTAATGACTTTTCTAATATAATTATTATCGGCGGCGTTTTACAGAAAAATTAAATCAGGTTCACGCTGTATCCCGCACACAGCAGGGTGAGCAGAGGTAACATAGTGTTAATACACTCCGTTCCCCATTTTCCGCCAAATTCTGAGGCCTTTATTGAGTGGCGGAACTCAATGCTTTGCCTCGACACCAACCGAAAAAATGAAAATTAAACATTTGTTTTCCTCGAGTGGGAATCGAATCAACAATCTGTAGCATTTACAGTCACACTTTGTACCTGCGCCACGACTGGCCTCAATTTGTTCAGTAATCATTTATTTAAGTCTATTCAAAACTTACCTTGTTCGTTAGAAGTTTATTTGAATCAAAACAAACCCTTTGACCGGAACAAATTCTTGACCGTGTAAATGAGTCCGGAACAGGATCGGACCCTTACGCTTAAAAACAAACAAGTCTACCGAGCTTTGTTTACCTATAAACGTTAGTTAGGCTAACCAAAAGGTAGCTTTAGAATTCCTTGTAAAGTAGAAATGAAATTACATTATAAATTATATATTTTTTTAGTTTCACGCTTGTATCCCGCAAATAGCAGGATAGGCAGAGAGCCTAGTGTTAAAACACTCCGCCCCCGCTATCCTCCAAATTTTGAAAGCATTGCGTGTTGAGTGGCGAAACTATTATAGAATTATACAATTTATTTTCATATCTAAACAAATATATAACTTTTACGTTGTCTAAAAATTTTAATTGTTTTTATAAATGTAATTTAGTTTCTCGCCGGCTGTTCTTAGCAGAAATGCCTTCGGAGCTGGTGGTTCATTCTATGATTCAAAAGTGCTTTCAAATTTATCTAGTCTATTGGAATAAAACAAAATAATGTAGGTACGCTACAAATATGTGCCTCATTTAAACTAAAGTAGGATTGAGCTCATCGAAAAGTAAAATATCTATGTAACGTACACGAATGGAGGAAGAAGTGGAATGGAAACATAAACATATTTATATAATTTTGGGGTCTGGGTTTAATATTTCAAAATATCGACGTATATAAGAAAAGAAAACCTGTAAAACTGTATGGTCTTGAATGAAATGATTAGGTAACGTTTCCGTTGCCTTTTACCATCACGAGAATGCAGAAAGCATTTTTTTTTCGTTAAATAAAATGTAGTGTCATTTTTACAACACCGGCACTGGGTAACGATAGTTGTTGCAAAGTGGGCCAATTTTGTACAATTTATGAGATGGTTCGCTACCCTCGTTTATGGTTTTATAACATATTTATCGCTTTATGACATAATGGGGGCAGTTTATGATAATTTCTGTGCGACATACATTTCAGGAAATTGCTGTGTAATTCAAATATAAAAGTGTCCGTCGTAAAAACACGCGGTGTATAATAAAAATAATTGCCTAAGAAATAAGAAAAAACAAGGATATATAAGGCTTACGGCTGGGGAGTGTTTTCTTTTTACTACTGCAAAGTAGGTGATAGTTATTATATATTGTGGCATATATTAGTAGGTATGTTGTATCCGTTTCTAATATCCTTATATACGGCCATGTTTTACTAGTATATTAGGCACAGATTATTTACATATTGCCTCAGCTTCACGCTGAATCCATGCATGTCGCAGGGTAGGCAGAGAGAACGTAGTGTTGAAACACTTCAATGCGTATTGAGTGACAAAACTTTTAAAAAGCCGCGCTTTATCTTGTTACCAGAGCGAAAAAATAAAAATATTAATAAATATTAGTTCACTTCTCCGAGTGGGAAACGAATCCACAACCGTCGGATTTACAGTCACACGCTTGTGCCACTACGCAAGGAAGGCCTAATAATAATTTACATACCTTTATATAAACATCTCATATATACTAAATATATTAAAAATTAAATATATTTAAAACCCGGTGTTAAGGGCATGTAATTGAGAGTTGGTGGTAAAACAGTAGGTTGGATTTGCGATCCCATTTCCGATGTATTCCTGTTATTTACAGAGCCAATGCAAATGAGAGGGGCAGTAAAGGTTTTATAGTAGTTTATTTTTGTATGTTTATATAAATGTATCTACACATAATTTTATTATGCATTGTACATATTATATTAATTAAATCAGCTTCACGCTGTATCCCGCATCCAGCAGGATAGGCAGAGGGAACATAATTATAAGTAACTCCGTTCCCCGCTTTCCGCCGGATATTTCGAATTTTTGCCTTGATGCCACAGCGAATAAATGAATATATATTAAGAAATAATCATTCAATCTCTCGAGTGGGAATCGAACCCAAAACCGTCGCGTTACAGTCACAGCCACGGCCACGATGTCCTCGATTTCTCGATTCTTATTTGATTTCATTTATATTAATTAAATTAATATGTTGTTCTTTAAGTAAGTAAAAAATATTCAAATTAAAAACATATATTAATTACATTATTTATTAATTTGATTATTATAAACATAACAAAATATCAATAAAATATTAAACGAAAATATATTAATCGTTAAGTTCATGTTACAAAAACCTAATAAACAAAATAACAATATAAGTTTGATATTTTGATAGTACCATTTTCAATGTCAGCTTTTAATCGTGACCAAACTTCTAAGGCATTATATTCTTTTGTTTGAAGCCTACGAATACGCGGTGTCATGTGAAGGCATTGTAATAATGAACGTCAAACTGCCTGCAGTGTTTACTATCTATCAATGGAACGACTAAATAATAGGGAAATTTACTAACGTTCTTAATTTGTTTTTCCAGTAGCAAAAGGTTACATGAAAAAATACTTTAAAAAGATCTAACTAAATATAAAATGTTGGTTATAATGCGACGAAAGGATAGTACTTATTGTGAAAGTACATATACCATTTTTTTTAATCTGCAAAATTAAAAAAACGCGGTAAGAGGTAAGTGGAGTCCTCACTTGATCTTTGAAGACACACTAGCAATGTAAAAAGCACGATGATCTCCCCGGAGGGCATGTACGATGAGGTTGATTACAGTGAAAGAGGCGAAAGAGGTACGCATAGACCGTAGCGTTTAGGCGTTCCGTCCTCTCTGGCTAAGGATACAGCGTGAAGCTAAAAAATAATGAAACATAAAAGTCCTGAAAAATCAGTCCTTTTAATTTCGCAACAAATCTTATAGTTAAGTTGAACAAGTTAATTTTATTTTAAAATAAGCTTAAAAGCTTAAAGTTTTAACGATAATAGTAAATTCCAGATACTTGTAAATCTTTGATAGTACTTAATAAATAGCGTGTTAGTAACTCCTTTGTCTATAAAATTGTTTTAAATATTTAATATCTGTTGGTGTGCGGGTCGCTGGTGCCAGACGATATCCTTTTAATTATGAATTCGTTGTGCGCTTTGTTTTATTTGTCCTCGGGGATCTATATTTTGCATTCATAAAATCAATGATTTAATTTTTTCACAAGATTGCGTTAAATTAAAACAATAAAAGGATTTATTAAACTTGCTTATTTATTATCTATTTTAAATAAATTAAATCAGCTGTATTTCCGCACAGCAACTGTAAAGCAGGGTAGGCAGAGGGAATCTAGTGTTAAGACTCTCCGTTACCCACTTTCTGCCGAGTTCTAGAGGAATTGCGTGTTGAGTGGCGGAACTAAACGCCGCGCTTTGCTTCGACACCAGAGCGAAGAAATGAAAATATAAATGTAAATAAATATTTCACTTCCTCGAGTGGGGATCGAACCCAAATCTAGTCGCGTTTGCAGTCACATTTTGTGCCACTGCGCCACAACTGGCCTCAATCTATTTTAATATATAATATTTTGGAATTACACTGAATAGAAAGTATGCCTAATGAACGCAATTATCATTATCCATAGTCATGTGCAATATAACAATAGGTATAATATACTCGTATTATATTCATATTGTATAATGATACAGTGTGCTCTTTTTTAAAAATAATTTATTATTTCATATGATTCATAAGAAAGTGTGGGTCAACTGTTAGAGGAATGCCTCTATTGTATATTGTGACAATACACTTTCATCATGTTGATGTGTCGGTGAAAGCTCAGACGAAAAATATAATTCAAATTATGTTGTGTAAGAATAAGTAAAGAAATAATAACCAAAAAAAATATTTTAATATTAAATATATTTGTGTAATTATTCTGTTAGTAATGCTTATTATTATTATTATTAGAGATTAAGAATATATGAGTAATTCTCAATATTTGGAATATAATTTCATAAGTTTTTTAATACTGTGTTTGTTAAACCACTAATATAAATGTAAACGTATTTCATATACAACCAAATGTCATAATCACGTTCGACCTTGCAACTCACGTGCTTAATGTTTTGTTCCTTAAGCCCGTAGGGATTATAAACCGCTCTCAACTCTGAGATCGATCTTAAAATGAGGAAAACAGCATCTCAAGATCGATCTCAGACTTGAGAACGATTTACAAATACCAGCCTTAGTTGGTATCCAACCAACTAGTTATAACTAGTGATTAAATTTAATTATTAAAAAAGAAACGCAATGCCTCCCGAACTCGGCGGAAAGTGGAGAACGGAGTGTCTGAACACTAGGTTCCCTCTGCCTATCCTGCGTGCGGGATTGTGTGCGGGATACAGCGTGAAGCTGATTTTATTTAATTTTGATTTAAAAAAGAAATGAACATGGAAACGGAGTTCCGGACATGCGTATACGAGTGGGAGATAGCCGGCCGGCGGGCCGACGTCAGTTGTCGCCCGGCCGCCGCACCGCGCGTCGCGTACAGCCCGCAGCGCCCTCGAAACAAGTACACATATCAAATTTCACAACGAAAATTTGATACCGTCGTCGATTTTGTGCAAGTGGAAAAGTTGTTTTTGGATCGGTAATATCGCCAGTTTTACTCCGCCAGTTGTTTTGTTTTTGTGCTTTGGTTGTTTTTAGTTTTTACCGTATTGTGTTTTTTTTTTTTTTTTTGTTTTGCCAAGTGATTCTTTAACGGCTCTCGTTGATGTAGCACGTTGAGCTTGGATTTTAGTTGTTGCTAGTAAGTTTTCATCGCTTTTTTTTTTTAGTTATTTATACTTTTTTAATTCTCCTATTTATTGTCTATAATGATATCACCAAACACAATTGCTTTATCGAAACTGATATGTCTTATCTTGTTTAAGCATTGGCCATGTGATTACTGAACATTGCCCATATAACACCTATAATGTTAGGAAATTGTTTACCTTTCACGTACCTACTGAATAGTAGTTTATATTTCACAATCGTTTAAGTGTATTAATAAGTCGTTTTTAGATATTTTTTTATTAAAAATTAAATGTTTTTTTTTTTACTTTTAGTTACTTAAAACTTACAGGATTATTTAGGCAAACGTTTTTTTTTATATTTAAACGTAGACTGAGTTCTAAATGTTTTCTGTTAAATTTGAGCAAACATATTAATTATTTAGACAGCTATCCAAATTATTAACTATATTATTGATCGACATGTAACAAGGGAAGGACTACTTTTTAAGCTATTCACATGAAATTCAAAAGACAAAGGAGGGATTTGAATTTGTGGCGAGGGGTCTTTGAAATTGATCGTATATTCCCCAGCCTCTGGTTTACCGAGCCCTTGGAACAGCGAGGTAGGCTTAATAAGTTACAAATTTGATTTGGTAGGTAAAGATTTGTGTTATCACATGCATACCATTATTTTATCGTCTGTACTTATACTTAAGCGCATTATTTATTTATATTTATTTGTTATTTTTGCTCATGGATTAAATAATTTTGTTAGATCAATAATGTCAAAAGCACTCGGGAGTTATCTATATATTTTGTTTTTATTGCATTGATTTTTATTTTTATAACTTATAAATATTGCTTATAATATTGTAGTCTAAGAGATAATTATTCAATATTCCATAATTATGTAATTACAGTGTAAATTAAATATTAATTATAATTTTTAAATATTTGCTTCAATAATAACAATCTTATAATCAAAACGATTTATAATTTTGTATGTTTGTATACCTAACAACCAACTTCTATACAATAACTCAAATCAAAGCTTGAAATGTAATAATAATTCTACTCTAGCCAAATACAATTTAAGCGTCTTCCGTTACAATTTGAAATCATAGGCTTGGTTTTTTGTACCGAAACTAGTTTGTAGAGGATTACGAATGGGGCACGCGTCACGTGTATTATGCACAATATCGAAATTATTTGGTTCACCATTAGAGCGATAATTCGGGACCATAAAGGCGAAAGGACCCCTTTTTTGAACCATTGTTGCACCCACTGTACTTGGGTCGTTGACATTGGCCTTCCCCTGTCATGTTTTGGATTTATTAGATATATTTTACAACGGATTTCATATTAACAATATACTATTCTTGATATAGTAAAGCGTATATAAATATCTCTTTAATCATGACTAAAAAATGCTTGTCAACGTTTTGCTGATCATTTTTAAAATATTTTTTTTTGGGATATTAATTAGAGTTAGTGTTACTCTAAAAAAATCTATAGCATCGTTTTCTATTCTAAGTTATTTAATTTGTTAATGCAATCCATTGTTCGGTTTCTTAATAGATATTGGCAAAAACAATGCGGGCATAGAAATGTATAAACCGTTAGACAGACGCGCTCAAGATAGTTATTTTAGTTGCATTAAGTAGTGAGGGCAACAATCTTTAATAACTTACTGGTTACTAGTATTGCACAAACGGCCTAGTTTTTGCACGTGTTGTTAATAGTTTTGCAACAGGTATCGGACATTTTGTATGACTTCTGAGATCTGAGAGACGTTACTCGTACTGTTGGTATTCCATCTCGATCTAGATTACTTCTATGTTTTAAACAGAACTGAAGTTTTGTGAGAATATATACCTAAAGGTGATTAATATTAAAATAGTAACATAAAAACAATTAGTACAAATATATAATTTATAAGAGCTTATAAAATTAATAAATGTGGCCACTAAGTGATCTTTTTCAGGCAACCAAATTGTAGGAACCGATCGAAAAGAGCGGACATACTGCGGAGCAAAAAAAAAGAAAAATGTATGTAATATATTTATGTTACATATAATAATCCTAGGATTAACTTCATTATCGCCATCATTAGATATTTTTTTTATCGTATTAGTTCACAATTGCTTGCCTTAATGACATGCTCAAGTACCAATACTTGTAGTTGAATCTTCACCTTAATCAGTAAACGGCACAGGTCTATCCTGAAGGGCGTTGCTCCGGCCGCGATGGAATGCGTCTGATTGTGGTTACGAAATGCCATGACTATATAATCAATAGCCTAGCTCCTCAATTAAAGCCTTATATTGTTTATCATATTTACTTAAAAATCAATAAGATCGTAGAACAACTAATTATAAAATTTAATTGTCAATTGTGAGCACTTACTCTGCTTAATTACAATTCTGAGTTGTCTTATTGGGTTCGTGGCTTTTTAATTGCCATCGCGTATGTAGCGGAACATTCGCTAATGTGCACTGTTACAGTCGGCCCGGAAAACACAACGGTGCCCATTGTTCTGACCGTCTCCATATACTGCACACAGCGGTTAACTTCATAGCTACTTGAGACTCGATGAATCCAAATTCTGAGAACGATCGCTTCATCCAATTTTGGAGTTCTACAATATTTATGAGTTGCTAGAGTTTCGACAGTGCATTACTGTTATTTATAAATATATTTTAAATGCAAATAAATATAGATTTTTAGGTGTAATTTATAATTCATATACTTAATATAGATTCAAT
>DWLH01001423.1:0-13024 GCA_018249795.1 Heliconius telesiphe telesiphe
CACTGTTTGACTGTTACCGCCATTTTCTAACCGCATAGTACGAACAAACAAAAATATCATCCACATCATCTGGACGCGTGGCACTCCACTACTGTGCGGTTTCGTAGGAACTTACTTCCACGCGCCACGCAACTCTGGCCTACCTGCGGCGGTGTTTTCAAGTCGATACAACATAGATACCTTCAAAAAGCGCATTTATCTCCACCTTAAAGCCCCAACACCTTTGGTGTTGGACGGGGTCATGAGTGGCGGTGATCACTTGATATCAGGTGACACGCTACGCTCCTTTGCCTTGACTTTTCCATAAAATAAAGAATTGCTTTAATTTCTATGCTGGCATAGGCAGAGGAAAAGTAATGATAAGACATTACGTTCCGCTCAATTTACGAGACATTGAAAAGTAAACTGCTGTATACATTTCAAGAATATTTGCCAAGAAAATTGTTTTCAGATTCATAATAGCAGACAAGTCGGTGGGCGCGGGCGGATGGCGCGCCATCTGGACGGAGGTGACGGTGGGCGGCGAGTGCGCGGCGTCGTGCGCCGGCGCCTGCCTGCCGCCGCGCGCCCCCTGCTCCGGCCTGCAGCACTGCGCGGAACAGCCGCTCGCCAAACCCCCCTACTGTTAGTACCGTGAGTCTGTATATTTTGTTTCATCGTGAGGAAACCCTTTTTAGGGGGTCGTCAATAAATTACGTCACACTAAGAAAGAGGAGGGTCCATGAAATCTGACATTGACAAAGGTAAAATTTCGTGATATCACTTTTCAAAATATTATATAATATCTAAATATTGAAACGCGAAATTAGAGTGTACTGAAAAGAAATTCCTTGTTGTTTGAATATCATAATTTGTCTGACGTAATTCATGGATGGCCTCTTACGTGGGTGTCATGGACTGGCAGATGTAGGCCATCCATAATATCCACTAAAACCTCACGGTGCCCCTCCTCGACCGCCGTTGGCCGGGGCGTAGGGTGTATTTCGGAATCTTATGTTGCCACACGTGACGTGTGACAGATATGTTATATTATATTTTTGTGTTCTACTATCGGGTTTATTCTTAATTACAGTACAGCCTCGATTATCCGAACGCTAATCAATTGAACGACCCTTAGCTTATTACAACTACGCCGCAGGTTCTTGCATTTCCTTGTATAAATGTGTACCGGATAAACAACACTCTACTGTATAATATTATATATATGAAATAAGTCACCGTAACGTCTTAGGTTTCGTCTAAAAATTATTATTTAAAGTGTTTTCTATATGTTAAATTGTAGTGAGGAGACGAATTTATACTTATTTATTCAAAACATTCCTTCTAATACTTGTGTTAGTACTGTTAGCTATTTTCATTTTACTATTCATTTTATACTTTCAACTACTAAAAGTAATACTTTGAAAGCTTATAAAGTGAGCTTTTTATACATATTAACTCAGATCTGATCTGATCTTTTGTTATCTCATAAATAATAATATCTTCTTATTGTTTAGCCACATCTTGCAATCTTTGATAAAACAACATGAAAAACATTAACAATACATATTTATAGAGGAGAATATTAAATAAATAAAAGAAACCATAGATTAGGCCTTAGCTTACGCCTAACACTCATACCACCAGATCATTTCAATATAACACGACATAGTGCTGGTACTTGGCTACTACTTTGCCTCAAGTAATGCACCGACACACCCTCACAAACTCGCACCTGACGAAGAACATTACTTACTAATATATTATATTTAATACTAAGACAGAGTTTATTATATTAAAGTAGATTTATTGCTAAAGTTTTATCTAGTTATCTCGTATATCTTAAATAGAATTATATTTTAGGATGTCATATAGTTTATGAAACAACAATATGTACGGTTCAGGCTGAATGACATATCGATGTGTGACTTTTTAAACTAAGATGTTTTTTAAATGTAATCGGTAGACTGGATTTGACCAAAATTTACTTACCAAATTAAAAGAAGCTAGAATTTGTTTGGCACCCAACGTGGGACTGTTTAGTCCCTTTTTGGGTGCCATATGTTTTATTCTAAAATAATTGTTTCAATAGAAACTTTTCGTAGAGAACTGTAGCTATCCATTTCTACCGATTATACAATATACTGTATACCATTGTAAGTTTTTAAAATAGAATTGGCTTATCAATTTTAGCTTATATAAAGTTTTAAACAGTTTTCAAAATTCTTATCCACAGTATCGATAGAACACTTTGTTGTCCGTATGTTGTTCGCACTTTACAATCTCACATACAATGATATTGTATCTATATACACAGTTGCATTTTGTCGTTGCAAAATTATGATTGGTACTAAAATAATTATTTAAAATGTAGATATTCGCGGAGTAAGCAGTATTATTATTTGCTCAGCAATCATGTGCACAAAATTAATTGTAAAAAAATATTGATTCACTTATTTAATTTCATTTATTTTATGCTCAAATTTATTAAATAACCGATAAGATTTGTTACATCAACGCTTGTTGCTGCTTACTTCAGCTTTCTTCTATTAATTGTAAGATACTATATATAAACACTGTAGAACTATTAAATGATATAACTTAAATAACATTATATAACGTACATTCACTGTACTATTTATTACCTTCTCAGTATTGACGGTTCAATGCAATCTTTGTCTCGGAGGATATTCTAATATGTTTAATGTTGGTAGGTGTTTAGATCGATGAAATTTAAATTGTTGGTAACATAGTGTAATATATTGACGATGTTGCAATATTGTTGATCTTTTTATTTACAACTGCGTACCTTAATAACTACTTTTAAATTTCTTCATAAAACATAAAATCTCATTCTACATCCATAAACTATGCTCCACTTAAATAGATGTTTTAAACTCGTCTTAATTTTTTCCTTCAATTATACTGTGATGACTCAGGAGAGTAGCAGATATTTGATGTAAAAGCTGATTTAGCAATCGTTCATATTTGGTTTAGTAATTAGGTCTAAATTCCGATGGGACGAAGCTTGCATTGAGTCATCGCACTATAGGGCCCGGGCTGCCGCGTCCAACTCTAGAAATACTTGTGATAAATTGCCATATCTCCAAACTATGTTTCACTATTAAAGTCATCTATAGCAGCAATTAGAACAAGTATTTCTAATAAGAAAATTCGCGAAGATGTTTCCCAATAATCTTTGACTTTCCACTTTGAGCTGAGAAATTATTGGAAAGCAGTTACAAAATCAATCACTGATATGGCGAATTGTTGCTTTGTCCCTTCGCTTGTGTCGTTGACGTGGTTGAGGTTGTAACGGGTTGGGCGGCGGCCGGGCTGACGCGGCGGTGTGCGCAGGCGGTGCGGCGTCGGGCCAGGCCGCGCCGCGCGCCGCGCTCGTCGTCCTCTCGCTTGTGCTCGCCGCCCCGCACTGACCGGGCGCTGCACACGTGAGTCTATATATACCACCCCTTTTCCTGCTTCACTCTCACGCTCTCTGCTTTGCACGACACGCGTTTACTCTATGCTTTTTGTGTGCTTCTTTCATTTTCATATTCACCAATTGGAGCTATGTGTAAATCTACCTTCGAACTTTATTCGTATTTATCATAATATCATCAGAGTGTGCATAATCTTCAAACTCATAGTCGATTCCATTATTTGTAATTTTTCCAAATCATGATCACCCAAAAACCATCAAACGCGTTTGCAAAACATCTGTACCAGTAGCGGTCACTTCTCCACCCTGCATCAGTTGAAGTTTCCTTTTTTTTAAATAGACGTTAAATTGCATGCAATTAAAAAAACATTAAAGTGTCACTAAATTAAACTAATTAAAGAACAATAAACTATGTCTAAATTTCATAGATTACTTATATGATAAACAGGTGAGAGATTATTTTGTTTCATGGTATATTAAAAGTAACAAACTATCATCACAAAAGTCTATCATATAAGTAACAAATTGTACCTACATTTTCTCATTTAAATAGTAGTAGTAAAAGTAAAAAAAAGAAGAAAATATTGGTATTTAATATTGAAATCATAAAATATCCCAATTTCTTGATCGAATTGGCTTAATCAAGCAACTGGACCAAATTTACCCAAAATATGTCCGATTTCCGTCCGGTTATCATAATAAAATCCGTTATTATCTATGAGATATCTCCGCGATGGAAAACAAAAACGCGGTTAACAAACAGGCGAGAGCGAGGACACGGCCGAGGGCAGCAGCGCCGCGTGGTGGGCGGGCGGGGCCGCGGGCGGCGGCGTGCTGGCGCTGGGCGCGTGCTGGCGCCGCCGCCGCCGCGCGCCGCGCCGCCCGCCGCCTCCGCCGCGCCCGCCGCCGCGCCTCGCCGCGCGCCTCGCCGCGCCGCCCGACACCGTGTGACTGTGACCCAATACAACACTTTCATGTAACTATGTGTTTCATTTCAATACCCGCCGCCTATATTAATATTACGGTAGTAGGTATTGTATTCATGTGGTATAATAAATAAAGTAAGGGTTTCTATAAAGTATGTATATTAAATAAAAAAAAATCAGCTTCTTAATTTAGGCAGAGGGAACTTAGTGCTAAGACACACTGTTCCCCACTTTACGCCGAGTTCTGTGGGCATTGCGTGTTGAGTGGCAGAACTCAACGCCGCACTTTGCCTCGACACCAATAGTACCTATTTAATAAGTTTGATTAGGTTGGATTATCTTATGAATTTTATGGTTCTTATTAATCTAATTTAAAGTTGATACAATTAATATTATTTGCTAGATATAGGTATAATAAAAACTTATTGTAATAAATAAATAATATAATTCGCTTATGTAAACATTTTGCAATGCAAAACAACGCAAAGGTTTCTTTTATTGATATTTGTAGCGACAATGAAATATTTAATCGATGGATGGATGGATGACAAATGACAGATGATGATGACGGATGACAAAACAGGATTGGTAGATGACAGCCAGAGAGGCCAATGGATTGCGGATGACAGATGATAAATCGATGGCCAATCATAGATAAATTTACGATTTAATTTGTAAAATGCTTGCAAGAATTTCAGGTGTCATAATTAACATAATATACGCATTATTAACATAATATAAGCATTAGTACCTTTAAAAATCTGTATACTGTCGAGCACTTCCCGGAGCTGACCAGTCGCCAACAATTTGTTCAAATAATAGCATACCTACCTGTAGGTATGTACTTTGTACATGGGTAATAAACAGAACTAAGTAAACAAGCATGGATAAGGACAGATTTTTTTTCAATTATTATCCTCAGCTTCTCGACCTCCAATATTTTACTATATTATCGGTATTTTGATTAGAGGATAGCCGAAGCGCGAACTTCGGGATTTATTAAAGCGCACCAGATTAATATACTGGGGGATTTCTTGTACTCGGTTAAGTACTTCCACCAAACATGAGCCCCATATATTTATATAACCGCCCGTTTAGGATAAAGGATTAAATTGATCATCTGAAATTCTCGAGAGCGTCAGATTAAGGTAGAGTGATTTATTTACATGTTATATCATTCTAACAATGGCTGCGAGTTTGCGTCACATCCAAATTATCAGATTATTATATCAGAGTTTTTTTTTCAGGATCAACATCACCTTAGAAAATCTGACGCGCTCGATCATTTTTTTTTCTTTTTTAGAGTTCCGTATCTTTTAATAGCCTTAAAAGGGGGGGCAAAATGTGTTATTAAAGCTGCTAGTTCAAGTGAGGTATCAGATGAAAGGGCTCTAAGCTAGTCTGAATTTCAGAAAAAGCTACTCCAATTTTTGTACACAAACTTCGGTGGGCGAGCCCGACTCACGCTTGTCCGGTTTTTTAACTCTTACGTACGACCACCTACGTAACATACCTACAGTTTTAGGAATACGTAGGAACATTAGCGAAGAGATATTTTCTAGGAGGGGGGCTGAACTTGAGCTTTGAACAGATTTCGTGTAGCTGGTGTTCTTTTAAAAATTTTAGGGGCAAATTCTGTTATGTTATGTTTATGTAAAATTTCTGGGGTGGACACCGGACTATTCTAAGGTGGGCACGGCCCAACCGGCTCCTTCCCTTGCTACGCCCATACGTAGGAAAAAGATAATACCAATAGATGACGCGCTCAAATATTACCATGCAGTTTTTTTTTTATATTTTTGAAAATTTAAAGGCGCTCACCCCATCAATCAAAAGATATCTATGTATTATGTAACATTTTATTCTAGTTTTTTCTGAACTTCGCAGCAGAAGAAATTTCGATTTAGCGTTGTCGGCTCCTGTACTATTGTAATATCTACAGTTTTTAAAAGGATTCATGTATTCGTATTTGTATTTTCATTTAGTTAGTTTTTCCATTAGTTTTTTTATTAATGGCATAAAGATTTTCGTTTATTATTTTGGTATTTTTAATAATTGAGGGTACCTAATTAAATAAAGACGGTAGGACATGGGTGACAAATGTAAACAAGTTTTATAATAAGGCAAACACAGTTTTGCAAATTTATTCCACATAATAAACTGATACAAGATTGATACAGAGTTCTAACAGTATGGACATGCTATGTGGTCGAAATACAAAAAAGTTTAGTAGTACAGCGATAATAATAAACATTGCAGAAATCCTGAACTTTACAATACTACTTCTTCACACTAATGTATTTTAAAGGGAAATATGTAATAAAAATAAAGCAAAAAAAACTAAAGCAGGAACACAGTTGGGAAATGTTATCGATTACAGGTGTTTTTATTTTAGCCGTAATTGACAGAGTCGTCGAGGTCAATTCATTCCATTTAAATCATTCTCGTGTAACCTAAGTTGTAAGTATGTCAAAAAACAACAGTCAAACTCCTTATAATATAATAATTACTGCTAAAATACACATCACATCGCAAAATGCGTTCGCAGGAATAAAATATATCGAATAACATGTATTAAAAAAAACAGACAGTCGACGGGTCGCAACCCGACGCGCGGCCGCAAACAGGCAACCGCGACCGCGCGCGATCACAAAAATAAACATATATTAAATATACGGCCAATACGACACGACAGTGAAAAAAAAACCATAAGCATAACGGGAAACTTACATTCGAAACATTTCATAACGTCCTACTTTAATTTTACGGAATCGTCGTACAAAATCGAAAACGCGAAGACGACCTCCGACGAGAGAGAGAGAGAGAGAGAAAAAAAAAGAAACACATATATATTCTAGAGCGATCCGCCGGTCAGCTCGATCGCAGCCGGCCGCTGTGCGTGGCCTGCAGCGCGGGCGAGGCCTCCCCTGCGCAGCTTGTAGTGTCTCCGGGACAGGGGTCGCCCGCGCGCTAGCTGCCCGCGCCCGCGCCCGCGCCCCACCGCGCCGCCGCCGCCGCCGCGCCCAGCCGCCGCTTGCTCTCCCCCCCAGCGCTCTGCTGACCCCCGTCGTGCTTACGTTTACCTGCGCAACGTGCAATATTAAACATCGCCTACTTGCGACCGAAAACAACACCTAGGTATGGTATTCTACAAGAAATCTACCAACTAACTATCATCTACACGAACTACAAGATCTTCCACAAACTTTTCACCTAGACAACTTTGGACTCGCATCAGCATCGAGTTAGAGATAAAGTTTGTGGTAGACCTCAAGGATGACAAAATAAAAATAGGATAGGAGAGGATAGGGAAGGGATAGTTACCAATAAATTAACAAGTGTCCAGATTACACGCAAACCATTAAACAAGCTGAAATCAAATTAGTGGTGTGAAAGGACGGAAAAGAGTAAAATCTGCGAAAACAAATACAAATGAGAGTCCAAAGTTTTGTTGAGGTAAATTTATAATTTAGATAGACTTTTAGTTCTCCTAAAACATGTAAGGAAACAAAATTAGCATACTTTTAATTTTTTAAAAAAAAGTAAATCCGTAGTTGTCAAATAAAAAAAGAAACTACTACGGTATCATATAAAAATAGTTCAAAGTATTACTTTCGAAAACATCACATTGACATGTTTCCAAAAAATATAAGGAAAATTTTAGGTTTCAGAACAATTATATCTAAAATATAAAAAGAAGCTTCACGCTTTTTCCATTATAGCAGGGTAGGCAGAAAAAACCTAAATTTAAAGTAAGATATTGAGTGTTGACTAGCAGGACCCAACGTCGTGCTTTGGTCTCATCAGAACGAGGAAATGGAAACGATTGTTCGGAGAACGGAGAATCGAACCCACAACCATCGCGTTTACAGTCAAGACACAGTAATTATAAATACGAGTAAGTAGGTTACCTGGTAAACTTGGCTTGGCGCGCGGGTTGCCACGCATGGCGCTGGGCGTGCGGCGGCCACGAGCGGCGCGTCGCGCACCACCACGGGCCCCAGCCGCGGCCCCGCGCCGCGCCCATCGCGCGCCCGTCCCACACGACCCAGCCGCCTACACGCCACCACAACGTTACACAGACCACTCGCCACAAATCATCACATCACGTCTTGATCAACCACTTTAAATCAATTCAACTATTACAATATTACATAAACGGTCGCAAAGTCGCGGCCGACCTAAAGTTATGTGTGGATATGACTGCAAAAGTGATTTGATTTTGGATTGTTTGCTTACTTTTGATTATTTGCTTTCCTAATGAATAATACGCCAAAGTTCAGAAAATCTTAATTCAGGGCAGCCGTGACTCGTCGACCGTACTGTAGTACAAGCACTTTTGAATCGAGTTACATTATTATGTCAGTAACATCAATCCTACAGAAAGTAACCACCGACTCGGATGGTAGCTGAGAAAAGCCGACCAAAAACAACAGTTGCTCTTTTGCATACTTAAATTATTTGAAAGAGTATGTAGCTAGCTAATGCTTGCCAAGAAATGGCCATGAATTCAGAAACATATGAAGGTGAATTTCTATTACGATATAGACATATATTAATCGTATAAATAAAAGAATGCTCAAAGATTTTTAAAAAAATCATGTTAGTCAACTTATCAGCTTATTCATGCCTTATAAGTTTCCGAAATCACACTTAGCAACCATTAACTGAGTCTTCAAATTGATTCTCATAAGTTGTATTTGATTTTAAGTTGTTGATCAAGAATTGTAACTTCATAGATAAGATAAATGCCAGTCTAATTATATAAAAGCTATCTGTGGTTGCGGCTGTCTTAACACATTGTCTAGACCTTTGATATGGAATTCTTCTCGGACTCTAAGGTTCCAACCATCAATTTATTTTATAAGAACTAGAATACTATTTCGCAGATTTAGAGTGGAAACGTGCTATACGTACGTACATCCAAATGTGTAAAAAAAAAACAAAATTAACCATTATTTTATTTCATATAGTAGAAAATACAAATCAATTTTCGAAATTGTAAAAACCTTCTGAAAATACATACATCTATCTATACTCAATAGTTTTTAAAGAATTGTTTGGTCTCTCTTGATAATTTGTTTGATAGGTTGTTATCAGGTTTACACTCTAAGCCGACGATTTATATATTTGTTTTTTTTTTTACTTGATTAACATAAAATAAATAATAAAATTAACTTTTCATTAATATTTAAATTTTAAGTCATTTTAAGAAGTCAGTAGAGTAGTAGTAGTAGAAGTTCATACAGTAATACGTAAAACATCCGCAGCCACCGCTTTTACACTATGCTAAGTACTTAAGCAATATCTAAAACTACTTATTTATATACTCATGGCTGTTGATATTGTAAAGAGTAAAATAAAATAAAAATACATATTGGCTTTTAAGCCCAAGAATGCTACGAGTACGTTCTAATATAGTTTGTATGCAAAATTACATAACATTCGGCGTAGCTCACATCACTAATCAAGTTCCATTTGTCTTGTCAGTGAGGTGTAGGTAATGTTGTAGAAATTTATAAAATATATTTTATAATTTGATAAAATTTAATTAAGAATATTCATACCATCATTTTAAATTTAATAATCAAAATTAAAGAGAAATAGCTAGAATATTCCTAAGAAAAATTAACCATGCTGCAAAATAAACAGTCTGCTAACTAAAATATGTATACGAGATAAAAAATATGCTAAAAGTGTCAACGTCAATAGTATGTATATAATAATAATAATAATAATAGTAATACAGAAACAATCAGGTACCTATTACTACACTAAGAATAATAATTATAGTTATAATAAAAAATATCGACCGTATAAATAAAATCTACCGATATCTAACATCGAGACAACAGCAACAACAACAATAACAACAATAACAAGATGGTTACATACTGTCGTAATGTGATCGTACGCGGGTACCTGAATGCCTCCAGTTAGATCGTAAAGCGAGTTGGGCCCGAGAGCGATCTCGTCGTCCTGAGTGAGGCATTTACCAAGCGGGTCAGTAATTCTTCTTAACATATTCTCTACCTCGTTACAACAGCGAGAAATTTAAAAAACGTTACACGGGCATTCGAGTTTCGTTCATATGCGGGGGTGGCCAAGCTCCAAGCGTGTTACAGGGTTAGTGACCAAGCGGGCGAAGCGAAAGCGCTACATGAGGGATGATGGAAGCGAAGCTAACGTGGATGGTAAGTCGGCTCCGACGCGATACGCAGACCTGAGGGTGCCGCGCCCGCCCCCCCGCCGCCTGCTCACACCGTCAGGCCTACACACTACCTTTACCGAGCCACTGACTCATTGTAGGATGGGATTCAAATTCAACCAAACAAAAAAATATTGTGACAGATGAAACAAAATTTGGCAAATCAAAAACCGAAAAAAAAAATGATGAGTACAGAATCTAGTGACTAGTAAAATAATGTATTAGTTAGTGTGTGTGGGACCCACCGGTTGCGCTCTGCGCTCGCGATCCGGCTGGCGGGCGGCGGACGGTTGTGGGCCAGCGTAATCAAAATAGAACTCATCGTACCGGTAAAATGGCTCATTGTAGCCACCTCGGTAATCCCCGTACCCGTAATAGTCGTAATCATAATCTATAAACACACAACACAGGCCTTTTAGAGGCTAAGCTAAACTAACGCTAACTTACAAGCTACCGTGTCCGCTCCAGCACCTGCGTCGCTCACACACACCGCCACGCGTCCGCGCGGCTTCATATCGACACACGACAAAAACATGCATCTTCCACTTAAACAATCTATCTCTTCAAGTTGTGCTCATAGCTTTGCAGCTTTATTATAGGCCGCCTCGAGATACACACAAAATGGTAATAAACAAATTTTGGTAACAAAGTGGTTGCAGATTGCATTCCTGTCGCCCACCACCAAAACCTATACTGAAAGCGATGTAAAACAGGTGATCATAATTAGACATATCGAACAGGTGACAAACGCAGCGATGATACTTATGTTCAAAAGCATGCACTCGGGAGTCGGTTAGGGTTGTTAATACATTTAAACAAATTGTAGCCCTCTCGTGTACGTACACTTCTCTTAATGTTTCTCTCCTCTACGTCTTTAGTCCGAAACCATGCAGAACCTACTTACACCTAGCTCTCATTATTTCTAGCCTATAATAGCATTATGAAACATGTGACGTAGCTTGCGACAATACACTGTCGAGCTTGAGCAAGATTGTCCGTAGAATTTCTATGAGATGGAAAACGAGCAGTATATTATCGCAACCGAGTTTGTTAGTAGGGGATCAGTAGCAAAGTTTGCGTGTGCGCGTGGAGTCCACACCGTGTACACTTTGTGTTGTGTCCAAGTTTGTTTTGTATCAGAAATATGAAGAAACATCAAAAATCTTTATTGAAATCAATGGCATTTTAAGTAATTAAATTTATATATATATATACATATATCTATATATATATATATATAATTCTTCATGTTTCCTCATTTTGTCTGCGTGTGACCGGCGCTGCTAGATGGGCTTTTATATGTATTTGTTAACACATTACAATGTGATCGTCCGATCGCGATGTTCAAAGGAAACCAGTAATTAAAGGAGCAAGTAAGTATGAGGTTATAACTCCTTGCAATAACGAGGGATGGTCAAACATAGCTTTAGCTATAGACGCGGCTCTAACTCGATGATCAGGTTTGAGCGTTTCAATGGCTGTCGTCAGCGAGGGGACAAAGGTATGTTACAAGGACGCAGGTGTGAACTTAGCAGGTGGGTTACTCCTTTAAGAAAAATATGACGTAATTGCAGCTGTGATTTTTAAGAAACATCTGTTTGGTAAGACTAAGAGGTCTTGAGAAAAAAAATATAACCGTTAATTACTATTTATAGTTGGCGATAATTAATATTGATATTTAAAATTTAAAACAAATGGTGAACCAGTGAAAAGTCAATCTAACATAGCCACATTACATCCGCGCGTGTGTGCGTGTGTGTGTGCGTGTGTGTGCGTGTGTGGGGGGGGGCGTGGGGCGCCCATACTGACCGTAGTCGCCGCGCGCCTGCGGCGGGCGCGGCTGCGGCTGCGGCGTGCGGCCGCGCAGCGCGCCGTGCACCGGCGAGCAGCTGCACCAATCAAATCTGACATTACACAGCGACACGTTACCCATCGATAACTAGACTCACTGCGCGTGACCGCCGGTCGTGTGGTGGCACCCTTACCTTTGTTTATGACCAATGACAACACTAGTGTTGTCCAAAGGTAGGCATATACAACATTTCAAAAAATCATTTAGACCGTCAAATAACCAAAAATACTTTTTTTGTTTTTTTCATTTTTGACACACCACCGACGACACTTCACTGAATAGAAATCTATGTATTCATAACTTTGTACAGAGAATTTTTAAATATTGTAATTAGCAATAAATCATATTATGTAATTATTCATTTAAGATTTTAATTTCTATTCAGTGTCATAAATATTACAAAATAAATCTAGTTGTCAAAAAATCGCTAATGTGCTGTGGAATATCCATACATAAAAAAAATATTATAAAACTACAATCAATCAATTGCACAAAGATATTTGACAGTTGCATATGATAAGAAAGATAACACTTAATTTATAAATTAAAAAATGTTAAATGACAAGGACAATTAATTTTTTACATATTTATTATTAATATTAGCTTCAATATTAAAAATC
>DWLH01001424.1:0-13024 GCA_018249795.1 Heliconius telesiphe telesiphe
TTTATTTACAGTAGATATATTTCTCAAGAGAACTTAATCAAGACTTTGTATATAAAAAAATACAAATATATTTTATGAATTAAACTTAATGTTATATTCAAAACAAATGAATTGTATGTAAATTTACTAATACGTTTCAGGTATGAAAAAAAATGCACTATAATTAAATGCGTTTCTTTCATTTTCTTTCCAATGATTTATATTTCTATTATTTATATCAATATAGCCGGGACGTAAATGGAAACAGAGCTGCCATCTTATTACAGAGTAACCTCTAAAAATATATTTACGTATTAAAGAATAAAAAGAATGTGTGATTCCTCTATAGAATATATTATTTTACATTATATCAAAAAATTGGTTTAAACAGTGCATATAAAGGTAGGTAGGTAGGTAGGTATCCATCCTCCTGTAGTTTAAATATTTTTAATTACTATCAACACTACAATGTCGATACTAATATGGTGTTATAGTGTAATTTTGAACATTTTGAATATTTTCGCGCCATCATGATGAAAAACATACATTTTTTTAATTTTGAATAAAATAATTTATTAACTATAAGAATGTTGGTAGTTTTTCAAAAAATTAAAATTAAATTAAATTAAATTAGCTTCACGCTGTATCCCGCACACAGCAGGGTAGGCAGAGGGAACCTAGTGTTAAGACACTCCGTTCCCCACTTTCTGCCGAATTTTATAGCCCTTAAATATTTAGTATTAGTTTTATTTAAATCAGCTTCACGCTGTATCCCGCAAACAGCAGGTTAGGCAGAAGAAACCTAGTATTAATAATTATGATTAAAATGTATTGACATTACCTCGTCATCTAAACACATTATAAACTTTTATAAACTATGAACTCACAATCAGAATTTACTTTCCAAATACATACTCGTATACTTTTTATTGCAGATATCGCCATTTGATCTAGTCCCGACAAATATACCTACATTTTTATTTTTGTTAATGTCACCAACGTTGACGTCTAAAATAATAATCTAAACAACTATTAATTGTACTTCTTTTTTCAGCTTCACGCTGTATCCCACACGCAGCAAGGTAGGCAGAGGGAACCTAGTGTTAAGACACTCTGTTCCCTACTTTCTGCGGAATTCTGTAGGCATTGCGTGCTGAGTAGTAAAACTCAACGCCGCACTTTGCCTCGATACCAGAGCGATGAAATGGAAATATAAATTTAAATAAATATTTAATTTCCTCAAGTGGGAATAGAACCCACAATCTGTTTACACTTTGTGCCCCTGTGCCACGAACGCCCTCAATTTACTTTCTTCTTTTAAATTGTGGTTAAATACAATAATCGTAATTTAATTATGTCAAATTTCTATTAACTGACTTCTTAAAAGAGGAGGTCATCAATTCGACTGTATTATTTATCCTTGTTACCTCAGAACTTTTGAAGCTAGTGCGTCCCGTGTAGTCCTATTTTAATTTAATTCATTTTCGACAATGGTATCTATGAGAAAATCATATAAATCTCAAATTTACATTAAGTATGTGCGCGACAAATGGACGAATAACTCGATATCAACTCAACCGATTTTAATGATTCTTTTTTTATTAGAAAGGGTAGTTTGGTGAAAGTTTGATTAAGTTCAGAGTATGAAATCCGGTTGCAATTGAAGAAGTCGATTTTTTTTATTAAAAAATATAATTGTTATTTTTTCTGGTAAAATTTCTTTATACTCCATGATAAAAACTATTGTATAAATTGCATTAGGCTTTGAACTATTACCATACTAAAAATAATTGAATTTCATACAGTAGTTATCGGTATTTTAAGTAATTTACATTTTTCAGTTTTTATTTTTTTTAAAGAAAACTATAATGAAATTTGGACTGAAATCCAAAAAAAATGTACCTTGGGACCCTAGGCTGACCTAGGACCATGCAAAAAATCATCAATTTCTGTCTGGTACTTTTTGCGTGATTGACGAACAAATAATCCGACAGACAGACAGACAGACAGACGGACAGACAGACAGACAAGAATTCTGCTGAGTTGTTTTTTAGGTTTTATAATGGACATATGTTTTACAATGAACCGACCTGATTTTTATTTTTTTTATATCTTTCTTGTACAGAATTGACTTTTCTATCCTTTTATTATATATGGAGATGGAGATTACACCATTCATAAATAAAAACAATTAAACCGATTCTCCACCGCGCTCGCATCTTCGCTCCTTTAGTCGGTTAAGTCGTTTCTGAGATAAGCGTAAACAAACAAAATATTTTTTTAAGTATCATTGTTTCTGGTTCTATTTCTTTATTAAATGTCCCCGATAATAATATTTAATAATTTTAATGAAAATCGAAAGTATCGTTTTAATAATTTTTACTTTAGAAATCTTAAGTGCGCTACAAGCATACATTATTTATTAAAACAGGAACGTAATTCCTTGTACTTAAACAAACAAATAATTCACAAGTTTAAGCGGGCGAATCCGCGATCTGATCGCTTGTGATCAAATATTCAAGTTTACCGTTCCTTGAAGCACAGCAATTAAGCTTCTAATAAATAAAAACCAGTCAAAAGATATGAAAATTCCTGTATCGTGTTTACTTTATTTTGTAAGAAATTTACGGTGTAATCAAAATCTACAGTGTACTTCCCGTAGATCTATAGTTATGAAATATAGGACGAAGTAAGATCTTACAGTACAAATAAAGGAAAAAATCAAGTACAAAATTTGGAGATATTTCATAAAAAAACCATTACACAAAAAAAAGCTTATATTCGTTATTTCATACAAAGTAAGACCTATCTTGTATAGGACATATAATGTGCAAACTTAACCCTAAACTACGACGACGCGACTTTGTTTAAATCGCGTTCATACTGCTTCTATACTTTAGATAATCTCAGGCGAAGCATTTTCCCCGAGACCGATGGTATTGTTTTAAACGCAGGGGGCCCGTGAGCGCTATTCCACCAATCAGGGCTCGTCGAATCGAGGAAGGTTAGTAATAACGTAATATTCTCTATTATTTAGTTAAGAGACGACAGCGATATAAAAAAACCATCAGGGAGTGAGATAGAAGACCAGTGACAGTGAGTGACCAGTGCTTATGAAACAGATGGTGAAGATGAGGTTTCTACTTTGACCCAGTAGCAACTTCCAGATCAAGATAGTAAAAAAAGTAATGAGACGACTTTCTTACAATCTATTGGCGCTGGGGCATAAATTGTGACTGTAAAATCGACTGGTTGTGGGTTTAATCCCTCTCTAGGAGATGAAATATTTATTTTATATCTCCATTTCTTCGCTCTGGTGTCGAGGCAAAGCGCGACGTTGAGTTCCGTCACTCATCACGCAATGCCTTCAGAATTCGGCGAAAATGGGGAAAAGAGTGTTTTATCACTAGGTTCCCTCTACCTACTCTACTGTGCGCGGGATACAGCGTGAAGCTGATTTTTTATTGAAGACTCGATACTTAGTTCTTCAGTACTATCAAGCAATTCAGTCATCACTGAAGTCAAGGTACAGCTGCAAAAAACATAGTTCATAGTAGGAATGGACCTATACGCCTTATGTCCCGCCGGAAAGCGAAGAATGACTGAAAAGAAGGTGCACCAAGTGCAATAAATCGTTCTCCGAGGAGCACAAACTTGACGTTGTCACAAATGTATTAGTTGTTAGATTTTTACCAAAATTTTTATTTCATTATACTATTACATTATTTTTTTTAGTATTTAGATAAGATTGTTTGTCTCAATTACTTGTTATAAGAAAAGATAAAAATAAATAGCAAAAAAACAAATAAAAACATTCACGCTACATTTAAATAAAAACTATTATCCTCTTTATTAAATCCCGTAGTCGAAACAACGAAGGTTTGTAATAATCTAGGGTTAAATTTGTTAACTTTATTCGCATCATCAAAACCTACAGGGTATTTCCCAATTACAATCCTGAAATTGGTACAGAACCCTCAGAGGACGACTCTGATTCGGGCTCAGCCGGTTTCTTCGTAGCTGCACGGGGGCCGCTAGTTATTATATATATATATATCCTTCCGTGTTCCAATTACAATAAAATTGATATCTATATGGGAATCAGCTAATATTTTTTATTTATTCATATACGTTGGTCTGTTGAGCTTACTAACGACCACTTGAAATGTATCTGTATAGAAGTCGAGTCTAGTGTTCGAAAAGCCGCTCTTATATTTATTGGGTAAAAATGCTATTACAATTTCAGCTTATGTAAGCTTTTTTAATTGAGTAAAAAAGATAATTAATTTCAAAATGCTAACTCAAAAGCATAAACCTAAACTACTTAGCTGTTTTGTTATTTAATATAACCGAGTACAATTATATTTAAGTGCGCTTGACTTGCTGCGGCTCGCGTCGTTATGAATACAAGACCGCCGAACAGTTATTTCTATCCATTTACGTAACACTGTAGAGATAAACTTTGTAGCCAAATGTATGTAATTGTATATTCTTGTACAGCTTAGAATTAACGCAAACTTAGCTATGAAAATGTGTGTATGTGTGTGTGTATGTGTGTTAGTATGCGTGTGAGTGTAATGCTTACGTAGAGGCTACGGATTGGATTTTTTTTAATTTACAAAGAATATACATGCTGCAAGTTTCAATTACATAATGATTAGTATAAATATAAATCACATAATATATTTACTAGGTACATATGATCAAATTAAAAATTAATCCCGCACACAACAGAGTAAGTAGAGGGAACCTAGTGTTAAGACACTCCATTCCCCACTTACAGCCCAATTTTGGAGGCATTGCGTGTTGAGTCTACGCCGCACTTTGCTTCGACACCAGAGTGAAGAAATGGAATAATACATTTAAATAAATATTTCATACCTTCGAGTGGGGTTGGAACGCACAACCAGTCGCGATTGCAGTCACAGTGTGTGCCACTGCGCAACGACTGGCCTCATGTACCTATATATGATTGTCTATATATGTATAAGTGATTTTTTTCTAAATCATGAGGATCCTCCGGAGGGCATGTATAAAAAAATTGATGACAATGGACGAGGCGAAAGAGGTATGCAAAGATAGAGAGAGGCTCTCCGTTCTCTCTAGCTACCCCGCTAGGAATACACCATGAATCTAAGCTAAGTTACCTTTGGTTTAAGTTAAGTTAAGAAAAATCATTAAACGTCAACAAAACTATTATGTGTATTCAAGTAGAATTTGGTTTCTGGTGTCATTTTATATTAATCGAGATATTCTCTAAATATATCTTAGGTTGAATTGAATGTTCAACAGAGCGAGTAAATTTATGAGCACCCAAAGAAACTTATCATAATAAATGTGTTCCATGTTTGCACAGGAAAGCAGAAAATGGATTACAATGGAACCATACAAGAAACCAATAATAATGTATGAAGAAACAATGTTATGGAGTAAAATAACAAATGAGATTGACCTTTCAATATAAAATTAAGGTTTTATCGTAATTGAATGGAACTTTTTATATTGGTACACTGGTGTTGTGATTATCTTAGTGTTTGTTGCCACACCGAGAAATTGAAAAAGATTAAGATCTTTTAATGATTTCAATTCCTCCAAATGGGAATGGAATCCGCAACTAACACGATTACAGTCAGTCGCTGTGCCGTTTACCGCGTTTTTACCACATTTTCGGCTTGTAAATGAAGATACATATATAATAAAAGAAATAAAAATATTGTTAATTTATTTGTCAGGACCTAAACCACATATCATCAGTTTCATACTAATAACAAATGTAATTTTCTTTTTTCAAGGCAATCCAAATGCAGTATGAGCGAAGTCAATAAAAAAGCTAGTTTATTACTTTTCTTTGCGTGAATGTGTTTTCTCAAAAACTCTAGTGAAAACATGGCGTATGCTGAAAAAGTACAATAATATGATTATTATAACTAAGGAGAAGAATTACAAACCATTTTATTAATAAATATCTTATTATCTATATAATTATCTATTATAACAGTATTTAGTATTATTTCATTTTTACTGCAATTCTTTTTTACTGCAATTTTTTTTCTTCATAATAGTACCTATTATTATGAAATGGTAAATTAAAGCTTAAAAATCCTATATTTATAAAAAATATATATATATTTTCTTTCATAAGTATTCGTTTATCACATAACTCACATGTACAAAGAGAGAAACAAGGTAGCAAGCAGTTAGTGAAACATCTTACCTCCACAAGCCTGCCTTATACTTTCTACGTACAAAGGTTTCAAATAATCCGGCGTAAAGCGGTTGAGTGTGCCTAACTACTGACAGGGTGGGTCTGAAAGGGAAAGCTTAAATAGCGACCATTTGTTCGTCTTGAAAGGGCACACCAGCTTTACATAAACACTTCTATAGAGTACATAACGTACACGGACTTTAATATTTCTTGCTTTATATAAAAGTATTCTTTACAATTTTCTTGTATAAATAAATAAATGAAGCCTTTAGTTGCTGACCATGGTGAGACTTTTAGGTTTTTTTATTATAATTTACTGTAAAACAATACCGACAAAGTGTGAGTCGGACTCACTCTCTGAGGCTTCTGAATTTCAGAATTGCAGGTCAACGGGAAGTACTAAAAATTGACAAATTTAATCTTACACTCATTTTGTATGAAAAAAATTACAATTTAACAAACTTATTGTAATGATTTTTTTTTTCTATAAATTATTTTATTAATTTACTTCTTTTGTAAATAACTGTAAGTCCACGGGAAATTTCCTTTAGATTTTGGTTACGCTGTGAATTTCATACAAATTGCAGCAAAAACGATGCATGGTATCTTTTGATTGCATTGACTTAAAAGCTTGATATTTTTTCTGTGCTCCAAGGGACTGTAGATATTTGACATTCATTTCGTAGATTTAATGATTGATAGATACATCCATGTGCTCCGCGTGGAAAGTAAATAATAATCTTCAGCAACCAGACTTTTTGGCAGGTGTTATTTTAGTTTTAAGTTTTTATATGACATGCATATAAAAATAACCTAAATTACAATATTATAATTTAAAGGATACCAATTTCTTACTGTAAATACTTGTCTGTCAATTTGTCACTTAAATGTATTATATTCATTAAGTGATTTATTGATGTGATAAAATGAATATAATATTTATGTTTGTAGTTCCATAAGCAAATACCATTGTAAATTGAAATAACAAAAACAAAAAAGACAGTTTATATGAGAATAATAAAATCAATTTAAAATAGAAATTGAAAAACTACTATTCATAGTTTCATTCATTGTATAATGACGCAGTATTGTTCTACACTTGAATGATCTGAATTTGAACGGATGTAGAAAAAAAATAAAGAATACTTTATAAAAAATAAGTTAAAAATTCAAAACTGAAATTATTTTTAGGTTTCCGTACCTCAAACGGAATAAAACAGAACCCTTATGGAATCATTTTGTTGCCCGTCTGTTTGTCTGTCTATCCGTCAAGACCATTCTACAGTAAGGGCCACCTACAGTAAGTGTCATTTTTATGGAAAAAAAACAAAGTAAACGAGTGAACGAATCACCTGAATTTGTGACGTACTGCGCAGTTAAATAATTCGGCGGCAGGTACAAGTCAAACAGTTGCCCATAATACTCCTCGTGATAAATATAGTAGAGCGTGAAATGAGTGTATAAATGAAGACGGAATGAAGACGGAATGAAGTGGGCCCAAATGTAAAAAGTTGAGATATAGTTTATAAAATTTGTATTTTTTTTTTCAATTTTAGTTTACCAAAAATCGTAAGTAAGTAAAATTTTAATTAAATCTAAGAATTTTAACGCAGTTATTAGTGCATACACTTACAGTATGAATATAGAAAATGACAATTAATTACTGAAAAACAAAAAGCAATCCATTTTGAATCGATTAAAATCAATCATATTTTACATGACAGATGTGACAGCTGATTGACATTGACACATTGTGTAATGATTGAATGAATGAATGATTTTTGCATTTTTGGCTTCACTCGTTTCGTTCATTTTGGTCCGTTTTGAGTGCTTTCCCATTTGTTTCCTACTTTGTACGACCATTGCTTCTCCAGTGGACACCGAAATCTGTTGGATCTAACGACCACCACGCTATGGACATGGATCGCTGTGTGAATTGTGCGATAGCCTCACTTTTAAGAAATCTCTAATAACTCACCTCTCAGATTGCCAAAACTAACAAAATTTTCATGGAAAGAATGATGTACCTGTATCTATTAACTTAATAATACAATTTTCATTTCTTTATATTCTAGGCCCAAGAATGTATGCAACCGTTGCAGTTTACTTGGTGACACTTTTATAATTTGTACATCCCGTTAATCTACAATCGTACGGAAGCCTCAGTGGGCGAATCCAACTAGCACTTAACTGGTTTTTTTTAGAATAAACAATAATAAAAGGAAAACTAAAGGAAAACGTTTATAAGTATATTTCTATTCCCATAAACCTCACCATGCTTCACAATTTTAATAAATTACTTTACAATTGAGGCATTCACAAAACGATTTTACATTGACGGATTTATATAAGCCTTAAAATTTCTATGCTATAGTAGTATATTTTAATTATCTGTGTTTAAATTATCTATTTATTTTATAGATTGTTTTTACTCAAAAGATTATTCTTACGCCTTATCTTTAAATGAGAAGATTTGAAAGAATTATTTTTCAATAACTTTAAAATGATTTACAAAAAAGAAAAAAAAATTGCTTGCTTTTTAATGACTATATTACAAAAAATACAAATTTTTGCTTCGAATTCTCTATAAGTAATTCGCAGCAAAATAGCGAGGAAGTGACAGGTTGGCGGGTTTGTGTCGATACTCTAACGTTGTCGTGATACTTTTAACGGTAGATCATTATTATATAAGTGTAATCTTTAATTCCACACTAAATATAGTAAACAAATTATATTTTAAACTAGCGGCCGCCCGCATACCACCTACAATATTTTTATTATGCTGCATTTGATACATTCAATCATGAACACAACGTGGCTATACGATAGTACGTTATCGGCGGCAACGGCGCCCACCGCGAAACTCGAGCCTAGGCTTGCGGCCATAAACAGAGCGTTGAATTTTACATTTTTCTCAAAAAGTAAACGTTCAAATTACATGCTATAACAGCCGAAGATTATCTTCATTAAATTTTCTCGATGATGAAATAACTTTCGCTCGTATGTTTTCAATATACATGTGAAATAAAAATCGATGAAATATCAACTTAACGATTTTCAGTCATTTTTTGTCACAAAATACCTGATTGTCACTTATTTATAAGAGATAGATATATGGTATTACGGACTTTTTTTTAGATCTAATAAGATTGAATATTTTTGTCAGACTACATACTGACGTATAACTGTTTTAAAGCTGTTTTAAAGCAATTTGATGGCGTTCCTTATTATTGTTATTTCGTTATTTAAGACTAACTGAGATTTACAATGTAATGTTATAACATTACAAATATATTAATAAAGCCTATGGCACTTCCAAAGAATGCAGCTTTCATATAAAACAAAAAGAAAATAAATCGGACGAGGAGATCCGGAGATCTTAGGGTTTAAACAAACAAACAAACAAACTCTTCCGCTTTATTATATTATATATATTATATTATATTTTAAATGTGATTGTAAACGTGTCAGGTTGTGGGTTCGATTCCTACTCGAGGAAATTAAATATTTTTATTTCTTCGCTCTGGTGTCGAGGCAAAACTCAATACTCAATGCCTCCAGAATTCGCCGGAAATTGGGAAGTGGAGTGTTTTAACACTCATTATCAGGCTCTTTTTCTGCATACCTTGCTACATGTGGGATACAGAGTAAAACTAAAAAAAATAAAATTCATAGCTCAAGGCAATAAAAATCTAAAGAGTATGACAAAATATTATTTAGTAGTCCAAATCACTTAACATACTAAATACAACAAGATTCATTTAATAAAAACAAAGTATAAATATTTAAACAATTTCTTAAGAAAAAGGAAATGAACTATGTAATATTTACATTTCTTCGCACTACAGAGCCGCCACTCAACACGCTATGTCACTAGAATTATGCGGGAAATGAGGAACAGGGTTTCTTAACGCTCCTAGTGTTAAGACACCCCGTTCTGCCTACCCTGCTGTGGGACACACGCGTGAAGGTAGAAAACAAGAAACCTTAATACTACAATTGGCCCAAAACAATATTAGCTTCAGCTTATTAAGGAAATAAGAAATAAAGTACAAGGCATCCACACGAAGCGACGAGAAACACGCGGAATTAATTACAAAATTATAATTCATTAGATACGTGTTATAGAATTGAGCTAATTTATTCATAACTTCGACGCTGAAGCGAATAAAATCGACGGTGCGTTAAATTTCAATATGAAATCGAAATATCAGCGATACAAACGATAATTAAATTAATGTAATGGAATAACGTGTGAAGCATTAGTAATGATGACGGTAATTGAATTTGATTGTGTATAAATCTAGTTGTTACTAATGGAAAACTTTATATGTTCAATAGTACTTTATATTTTTAGTATAGTATTTTTTTTAAGATCAAAAGAAAATCAGCTTTACGCTGTATCCCGTTCACAGCAGGGTAGTCAGAGGGAACCTAGTGTTAAGTTAAGACACTCCGTTCAAGTTCCAGAGGCATTGTGTGGCAGAACTCAACGCCGCTCTTTGCCTCGACACCAGGGTGGGGATCGGACCCGCAACCAGTCAATTTTACAGTCACGTTTTGTGCTCCTGCGCCACGACTGGCCTCCTTTTTTAAAGATTTAAGTTATTAAATAAAATATTTTCATATACAAAATTTATGCGTCTTTTGCTTCAACTCTATGATTTATGAGTATTAGTTAGTTAGGAATATGAAGTATGGTAGTTCATTATGAATACTCTACATATTCTTAAAAGATAAATAACAATATATAATTGCCTATATTTGTATAAAAATTAAAAAATCTACGAACAAAAAATATTTTATGTCGATTAGTCCTTCCATTACGATATAATCCACTGTACCTGCAATCAAGCTACATAAAATCAAGAGGTTTAATAAATTGAATCTTGTATTTAGCCACCCATCACGACGTCCAAGTAGTCAGAAAGTGCAGTGACTTATCATTTGTTTCTGCTTATTCCACAATATGCGAGAAATATATGAAAATAAAAACGCATTATGTAAATTTTTCACTACCTTATATTTTTTAATCTAATCTAATCTGGTCTAGTTTCATCAACAACTTCACCCTCCGGGGAATCCTCATGTTTTTAACGTGACCTTTCACCAGTATCTTTGATATTGTGTTTTCGAAGATCAACTGAAGCAGGCATTGTAATCCACGAAGGAAGGCTTGCTCGCAGCGACCCCTGCCAGCCCTTTTGATGGATGTTTCACCTCGCACGTTCACCTCGCGAGAATTGACAACACACAGAGCGCACTATTAGGGCGTACTTCTTGACCACGCGCACTAGTGCGTCACCACTGGTGTGTCAGGAAGCAATGGGAACGGTGGGAGGTGGACGACGGAGGAAATTGCTTAAATATATATTTTTAAAACTTTACGAAATAATGATAGTTTAGTCAAAATAAGTTTAAAAACAACAAAAATATGTGCATATATATATTATAGCTTAATGAAATTCGGAGGATTGCACTCTTCAGATTTAAAAAAAAGACTCTTTTTAAATCTTACTTTATCATTTTTGTAGCTTTTGAATTTTGTTTATACAAGTTTGTTTGTTTATACACACATAAAATACTCAAGAAATTTAATTTTCATTTCATTTAAAAACAATGTTATTTTTGTTCTAATTTCTAATGGTAACGACATGATCTTTTTTTCTTTTTAGGATTCGTACCTTTTAAGGAAAAAAGGAAGGTCGGTCTGTCTGTATGTCTCTCTGTCAAGAACCTTTTACTAAGGAATGCTTGGAGATATTGAATTCAAATTCAAACCATATACCAAGATCTACGGCCCCATGATTTCCTGAAAAAAAATAACGTATTTCTTCATTTATTAAAAAAAGATATGACCGTTTGTAGAGCAAAAAACGCGGATTTCGACATTATAAAGGAAATCTAAATTAATAGGGTACTCCCGGTTAACCTAGAATTATGAAATTTGGTAGCTAGCATCTACAGGTAGTACTGGTTCAGAAAAAAATCTGAAAACTATACATTTGTGGTTAAATCCTAGAAAATAGTAGCCTTAAAGGGGGACAAAATTTGATATTAGAGCCGCTAGTTCAAGTGAGGTATCAGGTAAAAGGGCTGTGGCTAAGTTAAGCCTTCATTTCAGAAAAGGCTCGACACCTCCAAATCTTGTACGGAACCCTCAGTAGGAGAAGTTGACTCGCGCTTGTCCAGTTTTTTTTACTATACTTTACTTCCATTCTTAAGCTATTTAAAAAACTGCTTTAATGAAATAATTATTTTCTTCTAACATATCTTTATAAAATAAGTATGTATGTATGTACGAGTATGTATGTATGTATGAAAAAATGGAAGCCGATAGAAACTATAAAAATTAAAACAATATTTATAGAGCACGACATATCGGTCTATTTAGTACAGTATTATTTTATTTTAAAATAATTGAGCCTGAGCGTAAAAGCGAAGGGGGATTAAATTTAATTGGTTTTATTTCATGGAGTAAGATAAATATAGGCGTAGAGGTCCGCCACTCGTCACACCTCAACTTCAGGCGGAAAGCTGGAGAGTGATTTATTTATTCTTTGAAAGCATATCATTTTGAAATTTATGCACAGTTTTTATTTTTTTGATAATTTAATCATCTGTTAACATTAACTAATGTAGTTATTTCTTTTTATACATCGTATAAGAATGCAAATAAAATTTCATCCCGTCTTAAAATTTTACGATTATTGTCATTTATCTGTCGGCCGACGACATTATCGGAAATAGATTACCGTTTCTAATATTATGAAAATTTGGAAAATCATGTATAATATGCTTCTAACCAAGAAATACACTCAAAAGTAGGGTGAAGCTTGA